>JAJIBD010028784.1:0-11679 GCA_021461705.1 Cryptotis parvus
CCTCCATAATCCACATATATACACTCCTAACACTTCACATATACATATATCCTCCACACTCCACATATACCTATACCGCACAAACTCTGAATATACATATACCCACACACCACCCACATATACATATACCCCTCACAACCCACATATACATATAACCCCCCACATTCCACATATTCTTATACCCCTTGCACTCTACATATACATATACCCCTCACACTCCACATATGCATATACCCCTACACAGTCCTCATACACATATACCCCCTCACACTCCACATATGCATATACCCCACACCACATATACATATACCACTCACACTCCACATATACATATATCCCCTCCCTCGCTCCACATATACATATACCCCTCACATTCTACAAATAAATATACCCCTCACATTTTACATAGACATGTATTCACACTCCACATATATACCCCCCCCACACTCCACACACCATCTAGATTACATGAAGCTCATGAAGTTAAGATGTATTACTTTATATCAGCCCCTCTCTCTCCAGTGTTTTACATAAGAGATAATCTCGGGATTAGTCCTTGGTGTAACCTTTGTTTATACCTACAATAGGGTGTGGCACTACACTCTGTTTAGGGTTCTTTGTTGGCATGACAACCTCCCGATTGGTTACTTTGGTGTATATAAGGGGCTGACTTGAGGCCCCTTGACCTTTTGCCTTTTTGGTTCCTCAGCCTTCAGCTTTTGGCTCCTGCAGCTTTTGGCTTTTGGCTTTTGGCTCTTTGGCCTTTTGCTCCTTCTGGGTAGGACTCAGCTCGGGTGAGAACCTTTCTCTCTTTGGTGGGAGACTTAGGCTCTTTTGTATGGTCTAAGTTTGGACCAGAGCTAGAGTTTGTTCATTATATTGGATTGCTGTGGAAGAGCTTTTTGTACTATTAAAAGCCATTTTTGGAACTGCACCGGACTCGTGAGTTTTCATGTTTCTCCCGGTGTCCTTGGAGGTAGAAGACAACCTCTGACCTGACACTGTCGGGGACCCGGCGGCGTTCCCCAACATTTGGCGTCCCTGGTGTGGGCACCACGAACATCGTCTGGTCTAATTATCATCGGACAGAGATCATCTGCCTCCGAACCGTGAGTAAAATGATGGATATCTCATGGTATAGATACATTGTATCTTTTATTGGCTCAGAACCATACATAGCCCAGTCTATAAAGTTCCTTTCTGAGAACTACTCTATCTTTTCACAAATCATCTGGGTCCTTGCGATCTTTAAACTGTACCTCTGTGTAAGGACAATGTTTAATAGAGAGAGGGAAGAAAGTAATAAATTGAATGCAATCTTAAGGGACGAGGTTTACTCAGCGATTAAAGAAATAAGTGAGGATCATAAAACTACAGGTAAACTGGTCTTAAAGCTTGAGGACAGAATTATTAAACAGAGTTTAAAATTTGAAAAGAAATTAGAAGAACAGGAAAGTAAAATTATTAAACAGATTTTAAAATTTGAGGAAAAATTAGAAGAACAGGATTTAAAATTCAAAGAAAAATTAGAAGAACAGGAAAGTAAAATTATTAAACAGGATTTAAAATTTGAAGTAAAGTTTGAAGAGCAGAAGAAGGATATCGATAAAATCAGCATTATCTTAGAGGAAGAAATTGACAGACAGAGAGATAGAATAGATGGACAGAAAGAGGAGGTTTGGAAGTTACACATAAGATTGAAAGAACAAAAGGAAGAAACATATAGGAAACTTGAAAACTTAAACCAAGAAATGGATGTGTTACTCAGGGAGATTTCTGATTTCATAACTTATCAATCAGGACCTAGCGCATACCCAATACTGAGGTGTGAACCAACTAAAAGCCGTTCACAAACACGCCCCAAAGCTGTAGACTTGAAAAAGGTGTATACATTCCCAGCAAAAAAAAAATCTAAAAAAGAATTCTAATGTGGCTGATAACTTAGAGGAGGAACAGGAAAACCCAGAGGAGGCAAATTCCCAAGCTGAAAATCTCCCCAGAGTTAATACCCTCAATGGGGTAGATGTTCCTCTGCCAGATACTACAAGCTCTGATGAGGAAGAACGGGAGGAACAGATTAGCTCGAGTCAAAGAGCAAAGCGCAGCAATCTCTCTCATGACCAATCTAAAGATAAAGTAAAACCGATTCATGAAGACTTAAAAATTGAGGCAATAACCCCGTTTAGGAAGGCTTGCGACAGGTTTGGAATATCAAGTCCTTATACTTTAAAATATTTAGCTGATTGGAGCGAAAATGATCAGTGGGTATTGGGAGACTTTGAAATGGTAGCCCATACTTGTCTAAACAAATCACAGTACATGCAATGGCATATGTGGTATGCAGATGGGGTTAACGGAATATTGACACTTTAAGAGAAAAGGAATCAGGCCATACTATAACTTTTGCCATGCTAAAAGGTGAAGGTGAATGGAAAAAGAAAGCAAAACAAGCGACATTACCTGAACCTATTTTTAAAATTTGTTCGGGAGACAGCATTAAAAGCGTGGGAAAGAGTAGGTTCCGACCCAGAATTTCTAGGTAGCTATGCAAAAATTTACCAGGGTCGTGATGAACCATACTTTGATTTTGTTGGGAGATTATGTGAAACAATCCAAAGACAGGTTCAAGACCCAACCACTCAAGAAATCCTAAAACGAAACTTAGCATATGAGAATGCTAATCAAAAATGTCGAGCAATACTATATAGTATTAAGGAAAAGGATGACCTCATGGGGTATCTAAAGGCCTGTAGAAATGTCGGTTTAACCTCCCATAGTATACAGGATGATATAGAGGCTTATCCCATACAGCAGGAGGATCAGGAGAGGGATGAAATGTCAAACATCTTTAGGGGGAGAAACAATAAACCTCAAAGGATAAACAATAATCGGAGGAACTATTCTAATAATCGCAACTCCACCCCTCGGAGGGCCCCACCTGGACCATGCCCAAGGTGCAGAAAAGGAAAACATTGGGCCAGAGACTGTCGGTCTTGGAGGCGAAGTCAGCCTCAGGCTTCATCTAGACAGATAACCTGCTTTAGCTGCGGAAAGAAGGGACACACCCGTAGAGATTGCCCATCTTCTAAAACTATCAATACAGGGCAACATTCTAATAATCCCTTTATAGGAAATGTTACATGGACCCCCTCCCAGGTTCCACAAGCTCCGCAGGCTCAAATAACATCTATGCCTCCCCTAATGCGGGAAACTGGGTGGGGGGCCAGCCCCAGGCCCAGCTGAATCCAGGGGCACTCTCCTTCATTCCACCTGCCCAGTATCCTCCAAATCAGAATCCACAGAATTACAGTCAATAAATGCTCTCTGGCCTACCCCATCAGGCAATGGCAGTCTCGCCATTCTCTGCCCTAAGACTGTCACAATATACCCAAGTCAAGACCCCTACATGCTAAAAACAGGGATAAAAGGACCTGCTCCCCAGGTAGTATGGGTTTAATTCAGGGGAGCGATTGGCTGAAATTTAAGGGAATTATGGTGCATTTCGGACTTCTGGATCCTGAATCTCATGGAGAGATAATACTGTCAATATCTGTGCCAACTAAAAGGACTTTTAAAAAGGGGAACCACTTGCTAAACTATTATTATTTTTTGAGGATCCGTGTAGTCAGTCCGAACACCCTACAGCTGGTGGCTTAAACAGTACCAACCATTCTGCCAACTTCATTGTTGGTTATGCAGCCACACAGAACCAAGCCCATCAGCCACCTGCTAACTATCTAGTTGGGTACACTGCCAGAATTTCTCAGGCCAAGCGGCCGGTTATACCCATCGAAATTTATAAAAGGAAATTCAAAGGCATGTTGGATACAGGGGCAGACATACCCATAATCTCCACCAAGTATTGGCCCTCTAACTGGGCCCTAAAGAAAGTGTCCCATAGCCTGAGCGGGGTAGGCAATATCTCCTCCTCTCTTCTCCGACAGAGTGCGAGGTGGCTGCCGTGTACTGGCCCTGAAAGGAATGTAGCCATGGTCCAGCCTTATATAGCCCCTATGCCTTTAACTTT
This sequence comes from Cryptotis parvus, assembly GCA_021461705.1. Lineage (NCBI taxonomy): Eukaryota > Metazoa > Chordata > Mammalia > Eulipotyphla > Soricidae > Cryptotis > Cryptotis parvus. The sequence continues at coordinate 4,028 of JAJIBD010028784.1, forward strand.
ATGGGGTCGAGACATGCTGGAGCAGTGGGGGCAGTAATCCACATACCTCGTCCAATTCCCCGTCGAGCACCAATTCCAGCTCTCCATAATAAGCCTAACACCGGGAGTAACCCTTTTTAATTGGGGCCGCTGTGGTTAAGCGCCCACCACCTATCCGTATTCAGTGGAAGTCTAACAAACCTATATGGACACCACAGTGGCCCCTCAATACCAAAAAAGTTAGAGGCGCTAACAAATCTAGTGGAAGAACAGCTGAAATTAGGACATATTGAGGAAACGTTTTCAGAATGGAATTCTCCTGTTTTTGTAATACAGAAAAATCAGGCAAATGGCGTTTGCTGATTGACTTAAGGAATGTAAATTCTACTATGGTCCCCATGGGAGCCCTACAACCTGGGCTCCCCTCTCCAGCAGCTATTCCTAAGGATTGGCCGCTAATTATCATAGATTTAAAAGACTGCTTTTACAGCATACCTATCCACCCAGATGATCGTAAAGGTTTGCATTTTCAGTTCCATCCATCAATCATAAAGGTCCTTTACGTAGGTTTCAATGGACAGTATTACCACAAGGAATGACTAACTCACCAACAATGTGTCAACACTTTGTTGATAAGGTTTTGCGACCCATTCGTGCTAAATTTCCTGGTGCATACATCATCCACTACATGGATGATATCCTGCTAGCTTGTGATAATTCCAGAGATCTCCAGAATTTATATAATGATGTAATGACAATTTTACCAGAGGCTGGCTTACAAGTAGCTCCGGAAAAAATTCAGATGCAGCCTCCATATGAATATTTGGGCTATGCTCTTGACCTCACTACAGTACGTCCTCAAAAAATTTCCATTAGTCAGAAAGGGCTCAAAACCTTGAATGATTTTCAAAAACTGCTGGGGGATATCAACTGGGTGCGCCCCTCCCTTGGTATTCCTAACTGTGAGCTCAGTAACCTGTTCCACACCCTTGAAGGTGATCCTGCTTTAAATAGCCCAAGGCAGCTAACTCCTAAAGCTCAGAAGGAATTAGATTTTTTCATGAATCGGCTTCAAAAATCTTACCTCTCCAGATTTAATCCCGGAGAAAAGGTATGGTTCTTGGTCTTCAACACTCCCGAGTCTCCAACTGCTGCTATAGCCCAATTATCTGGACCATTAGAATGGGTTTACTTACATAACAAGCAGAATCGTACTGCTACACCTTACCTTGAGATGATAGCTAACCTTATAATTAAGGGAAGATCAAGAACCCAAGTATTACTTGGACATGATCCCCATGTAATTGTACTACCTGACCCTAAAAAATGAATTGAAGCTGTTTTACCACTCAGTGAAATCCTTCAGAGAGCTTTAGCAGATTTTTCAGGAGAAATATCTTATCATTACCCAGCTGGAAAAACCTGGGAATTTCTGAAAAGGACGCCTTTTGTAGTTTCCACCATTGTCCGCTCCTCTCCCATTCCTGATGCTCCAGTGTATTATATTGATGGCTCCTCATCAGGAAGGGGTGGAATTACAGGTCCTTCGTTGACCACTACTGTGCATACAAATTATAAATCTGCCCAACAAGTGGAACTCGCCACCCTGATACATTTACTATCCCATGTATCTGGCCCATGTAATGTGGTGAGTGATTCTGCATATGTAGTTGGTTTATTTCCTGGAATTGTCACTGCTTCTTTAAATGCCCATAATCCTATAATTCAGGAGCTGCTCCATAAACTACAAGATCTCCTCCGAAATAGAACATTCCCTATATACATCTCCCACATCCGTTCTCACAGCCGACTCCCGGGCCAATGGTTCGAGGAAACGAAGCAGCAGATCTCTTGGCAGCACCAGTATTTAAATCAGCTGAGGAAGAGCACCAGACTCTACATACAAATGCCCGCCGCCTTCATGTACACCATGGCATCCCATGGAGACAAGCTAGACAAATTGTCCGCAACTGTCCTGTCTGTGCTCCTTTACATTGTACATCTCTTGTAGCAGGAGCAAATCCTCGAGGTTTACAGACAAACCAATTGTGGCAGATGGATATAACTCATACTAACTTATTTCCCAACAAACCTTTCCTTCATGTGGTCATCGATACATATTCCCGGTTCATATGGGCTGTTCCTATGACGTCTGAAAGAGCTAAATCTGTTTGTTCATTTTTACTCCAGTGCTTCTCCGTCATGGGTATTCCCCATACCATAAAAACAGATAATGGTCCTGCTTACACCAGCAAAACCTTCAAATCCTTTTTGCGAGGAATGGCAAATCAAACATATTACAGGAATTCCATATAATCCACAAGGACAAGGAATAGTTGAACGTGCCCACAGAACGCTTAAAACTCAGCTATTAAAGCAACGAAAAACAAGCATGCCTCCAATGGATTCTTTATCTTTAACATTATTCACCTTAAACTTCTTAAATATACCTCAAGGAGATCCCTATACCGCGGCTGAACGTCACTTTCAAGAAGATATGCAAACTCAAAAACAATCAATTCACCTATCTGGGTGAAAATTGATGATAAATGGATTGCAGGTCACCTCCTCATTCGGGAAGAGGCTATGCTTTCATTTCTACAGACGATAACCCTGACAAGAAACTCTGGGTTCCTCTGCGACTTGTTAAGACTAGAATTCTCCAAGAATCAGAAAACAACTAATTCTTTCAATATAAAGTCTTAAATTTTAAATTGCAAGTTGCTGTTTAAACTTCCTGGATTGGTTCATTTTAATAATGATCTTGTTTTGCAGTCTGTGATCATGGTTCATGTCTAATATCTTGCCTTACAGCCTAAATATTTTCTTTCTTACAAAAAAAAAGGGTGGAAAAATGGGTGGACTCTGAGCACAGTGCTCATTACAAAAATGTTTGCTAAATCAATGAAAAATTGTTTTTCTAATGATTCTGTTCACAGGATGAGATATTCGAATCCAGTAAACCTGCGCTACAGTGCTCAATACTCCGAGACTCCTAAAACAATGCTCGCTAAAAATTTAATAATTTGCAAAACTAATTTTTTCCCAATGCTCTATTCACAGGAAAAGACACTTTCTCACCATCATTTGCCGGCTTTCTATTCATGAAGCGCTTGACTCATTACCATTTATCACCCTAAATGGGTCACATATACAGCTGTAAGATATTGATCGATCAAATATATGTGTGCGTGTGTGTGCATGTGGTGGCCACCATTATGTTTGTGATTAATGTTGTGTCTATGTTATGTCTCAACTACTACCTTCTCAATTTCTGACCACTACAAACCTCTATTACATTCATCAGCTCCACTGCTGATCCACTAGATTTATCAATTTTAAAATCATCAATTCTCATACTTATTTCCCTGATCCACCCATGTTGGAGCTTCTTTATGTCCTTCTCTCCATCCCAAACTTGGATTCCTTCCTCATGATCTCTATTTGTGATTAATTTCAAAGTGTTTTTTTTCTCACCTAAAATTAAGTTATAGGTATGGTTACCGGTGCCAGTGTTCCCTTGCTGAAGATGCCTTCTAAAATGCCTGTACCACTGTTCCAGAGACCTATTCCAGTGCTTGAGAAGTTTGTTCCAGTGCTCCTGAAACCTGATCCAGTGTTCCTGATAATACATCGAGTCCCTGATGATTGCTCTCCGGAGACTCATTCCTGTCTTCACCGATGCTGCTGTTCCAGAATCAGTTCTTCAGTTCTTCGGACCTTGTTCCAGAGATGTGACTTCATGGGAAATTGACTTTCACTAATTTAGGACAATACAGGCTGTAGTCTGTTATGACCAAACAGCCAGAGACATTTTACTATGAACTTTACTAGGTTCAAAATGAATTCGGACATTGGGACAACATATGATATTACCTTGTAATTGGAATTGTTCCTTTTCTGTTTCTCTCCTCTGTATGTATTATTTAGAATACTTGTATTTTTATATTTTTGTAAACAAAAAGGAGAGTTGTTGGAGGACATGTTTAGCTAATCTGGGAGTTTTGTTGTTTTGCTCACTCCCAGCTTAATCTTATTTAAGTCAAGGTTCATTCTAATGAGATCTCTCTTCTATGTAAACACTGCTAGAGGGTGTGGCACTTACAGAAGTCACCTTGATTGAATAACTTCTGACTTATACATCTACTAAGACTTCTATGTTTTCTAGATTGGGCACAGCTCCTCTTTATACCCACTGCACCCAGCGTGGGACAGTTAGAATTTACCAGGAGACTACCACCCTGGCTACGTTGAGACAATAGGAAGACTATAGGAAGGATCATACTAGTTTGCTCTAAGCAGGCGAGAGTGACCCTTTCAGTACACGAGAACAAGATACTCAGAATCACCCTGGTGCAGATAATAATAAGAAGGACCTTGTGGGTACCATCTAGATTACATGAAGCTCATGAAGTTAAGATGTATTACTTTATATCAGCCCCCTCTCTCTCCAGTGTTTTACATAAGAGATAATCTCGTGATTAGTCCTTGGTGTAACCTTTGTTTATACCTACAATAGGGTGTGGCACTACACTCTGTTTAGGGTTCTTTGTTGGCATGACAACCTCCCGATTGGGTTACTTTGGTGTATATAAGGGGCTGACTTGAGGCCCCTTGACCTTTTGCCTTTTGGTTCCTCAGCCTTCAGCTTTTTGGCTCCCATGCGGCTTTTGGCTTTTGGCTTTTGGCTTTTTGCTCTTTGGCCTTTTGCTCCTTCTGGGTAGGACTCAGCTCGGGTGAGATCCTTTCTCTCTTTGGTGGGAGACTTAGGCTCTTTTGTATGGTCTAAGTTTGGACCAGAGCTAGAGTTTGTTCATTATATTGGATTGCTGTGGAAGAGCTTTTGTACTATTAAAAGCCATTTTTGGAACTGCACCGGACTCGTGAGTTTTCATGTTTCTCCCGGCGTCCTCGGAGGTAGAAGACAACCTCTGACCTGACACTGTCGGGGACCCCGGCGCCGTTCCTCGACAAATATGAAATACAATATCATAGCATCAAGATTACAAACATGTTTTCCAGAATTTTCATATTACATCTCTCAAAATACAAATTCTATAAAAATGCTCTTGCTTAATCTGTTACTGCATTGAAAACGTTATTGAGCATACAGAGTTAAGGCAAAAGTCAGTAAATCGTCTTAGCCCTTGGGCTCTACTAGCATGAGACAGATCATATGGAGATGTTACTGGTGCCCGCTCGAAAAAAAATCGATGATGAACGGGAAGACAGTGATACAGTGATTCCATATAAACATATAAACCTCACATTCCACATATACATATACCGCCTCACGCTCCACATATACATATACCACTCACACTCCACATATACGTATAACCCCCACACTCCACATATACATATACCCCTTACACTCCACATATACATATACCCTCACACACCACATATACATATACTCCGCACATTCCACATATACATATACCCCAAAGTCCAAAAATCATATACCTTTCACACTCCACATATACATATACCCCTCACACTCCACATAGACATATACCCCCCCACACTCCACATATACATATAGCCCTCACTCACACCACATATAAATATCTCCCCACACTCCACATATACATATACCCTCACACACCACATATACATATACCCTCATAATCCACATATACATATAACCCTCACCTTCCACATATGCATATACACACACTCCATACATAAATATAACCCCACACCACATATACATATACTCCTCACACCACATATACATATACTCCACACTCCAAATATAAATATACTTGTCACACACCCACATATACATATAACCCTCACTCCAATATACATATACCCTCCATACTCCACATATAAATATACTCCCGACACTCACATACACATATACCCCCCCACTCCATATATACATATACGCCTCACTCGCTTCACATATACACATATCGTCCACACTCCACATATACATGTACCCCTTACACCCTGCATATACATATAGCCCTCACACTGCACATAGACATATATTCGTCTCACTCCAATACACATATTCCTCCCACACTCCACATACATATACCCCCTCACTCGCTCCACATATACATATACTCCCACATCCACATGCACATACCCCTCACACTCCACATATACACATACCCCTCACACGCTCCACATATACATATTCCCCCACAGTCCACATATACATATACCCCTGACACTCCATATATACATATAACCCTCACGCTCCTCATATACATATACCCCTCACACTCCACTTATAAATATACCCCTCACACTTCACATTGACATATACTTTTCACACTCCACATATACACATACCCCCATATTACACATACATGTACCCCTCACTCGCTCCACATATACATATAATCCCCACATTTCACATATACATATAAACCTCACTCGCTACACACACATATACTCCCACACTCCACATATACATATACCCTCACACTTCACATATACAGCTCACACTCCACATATATACCCTCACAATCCACATATACATACACACATCACACTCCACATAGACAGATACCCTACACGCTCCACATATACGTATACCCCCACACTCCACATATACATATACCCCTCACACTCCACATATAAATATACCCCTCACACGCTCCACATATAGATATATCCCTCACACTCCACATATACATATACCCTCAACTTCACAAATACCATTACCCAACATAATCCACATATACATATACCCCTCACACTCTCCACATATACGTATATCCCTAACACTCCACATATATGTATAGCCCTCAAAATCCACATAGACATACACCTCTCACACTCCACATATAGATATACCGCTCACATACTCCACATATACATATAGCCCTCAAACTCCACATAGACATATACCCCTCACACTCCAATATACATATACTGCTCACACTCCACATATACATATTCCACTCACACTCCACATATATATAACCATCACAGTCCACATATACATATAAACCCACATTCCACATATACATATAACCACCACAATACACATATACATATACCCCTCACACTCCATATATATATACCACACACTCCACATATACATATACCCTCACACTCCACAGAGACATATACCACAACACATAACATATACATAGACTCCACACTCGATCAACATATACATATACTCCCCACATTCCAAATATACATATAACCCTCACACTACACATATACATATAACACTCATACACCACATATATATAACCCTACACTCCACATATACATAGACCCCTCACACAGTCCACATATACATATACTACTCACCTCCATATATATAATACTCACACTCCACATATACATACACCCTCCACATTCAACATATACATATACCCTCCACACTCAACATATACATATACCAAACACACATCACATATACATATACTCCCTCACAATCCATATATACATATACCCTCCACAGTCCACATATAAATATATCACATACTCCACATATACATATACCTATACATTCTACATACATATACCCCACACTCAAAAATACATATACCCCCACACTCCATTACATATACCCTCCGCTCCATATATACATATACCCTCACCTCCACATATACATATACCTCCACACTCCACATATACATATATCCCTCACTCCACATATACATATACCCCCACTCTATTTATACATATACCACTCA
>JAJIBD010028790.1:0-44169 GCA_021461705.1 Cryptotis parvus
GAACACCAGTGGTTAAATTTTTGAAGTTCTTTTCTTTATCTCTTTCTCATAATTGATTCAGTTTCCTTTCTTGTGATTGATCTATTCAGATTTCAATTTTCTTTCACCTTATTTATATGTTCAGATTTGCTACATCCTTCTGATTCAATCTTGGCAGATTGTATAATTCTAAGAATTAATCCATTTCTTCTATGTTCTCCAGTTTAATGGCAACAGTTGTAAAGGAAACACTTATATCATTTATGTATATCAGAGAAACCTGTTGTCATTTCAACTTTTTCTCTCAAATCTACTCCAATTTACATATGTTCTTGTTCTTCCTTGATATTCTGTTTCATTGGAATGTTCAATGACGAGGAGTGGAGTAGTAACCCTCTTCTACTACTATTACTTTAGCAGTTGCTTTATAAAATTTGCTTCTCCTTTATATGCTGCATATATGTTGATGAGAATTAAGTATTCATCTATTTTTCTCTTAACCATTATGTATACATCCTTTTCCTGATCATTTCATTTCATTTGAAGGCTATGGGGTCTGGTCTGGTAGGATTATAGGCTGTTTCTACGTTTAGCTTCCCACTAGTATGTAATGACTGTTTTCTGGCCTTTGCCACTCAGACCTATTGTGAGAGTTTGCATATGCTCTTTTAAGCAACAGAAGGTTGGATTTTTTTTTTGATCCACTTAGCGACTCTCTGCCTTTTTTATAAGATATTCAGTTCATTGGTTCAAAAACATGAACTAGAGAGCTATGCTACCATGTACGCCCATACAGATAACCAATGAGCAACACGAATTACACATTTGTAAGGCTACAAAAAATGCCACAACACATGCACCAAATTACCCTATTTACAGGTGTCCTGATTATATACACAAAAAATCTTCAAGACACCACCCAAAATCTTAGAAAAAACAAGAAGCAAGATAACAGACTTAAAAATAAAACAAACAAAAAATAAAATGGTTGCTCCAATGTTTTATGGTTTCAGAGAAGGAAAGCTAGGAGTTTACAATTTGAATCTTGTCAACTGGTAATCTACTTTTCCGGTCTACTATTGTGATAGTGACAATCTTTGGACACCCTCGATTGGACACCTTTATCTTTAGCTGCTGGTTCTTTAAAAAAAGAATTACCATTGAGTCAGGCCTTTTATCACCATATTTTTGGAGATCAAATTGGTGACAGATCTTAAGTAGCTAAAACCAGGAGCTGCCCAAACCCCAATGCAAGGAACCCTTAACAAATTCCTTAGAATTCTGTCTTCACCCAGAGATAGCAAAGTGGTGATTTATTCTCCAAAATTAATATCAGAGAAAGCCTACATAGGATAAGAACTTATAATTTGAAAATGTTCAGATTTCAGTAAAAAGAAAACAAATAGTCATACCAGGTACTAAAATGGTTTCAAATATAATGTAAACAACCAGAGGATTCTAACACTGAGAAGTAAGAAATGTTTTACTTATCAAAGATAAAAAATAGTCATAATAAAATGGTTTAGCACATTCAACTAAATAACCATGAAAAAATACAAATTCTTCAATAAAGAAATAGGAAGCATCAGCTAATAATAAAAATATATACAACCAAGTATATATTTTTGCATAAAAATACATACAACCAAGTATATAATTTGCATGGCAGAGCCTGGCAAGCTACCCGTGTTGTATTTGATATGCCAAATACTAGTAACTATTATAGACCTCATTCCCATGACCTGATGGAATGGTTTGAGGCTCTTTATGTTTCTGGAGCATGCAGATGCCCTTGGGCTACACTAGCATGTGATAGGACATATAGAGATGTTACTGGTGCCTGCTTCGAGCAAATCGAGCGATCAATGGGAAGACAAGTGATACAAGTGATACAACCAAGTAAAAGTTATACAACTAAAGCAAACAACCAGAATAAAAATCTGAGTGGATAGTTTGAAGAGCATAATGGAGAAATAAGAGGGGAAAAATGACTGAACCAGAAGACAATTTAAGAATTCACCCAATTAGAATGTTAGTGAAAATATGGTTAAATAAAATATAGTAAGCATAGTTTTATATTGCATTTAGAAGGATTGCCTCTTTTCAGTATTTATTTATTTGTTTATTTATTTATTTATTTATTCATGATGAAGACAAGCTTTTTTCACAAAAAGCTTTTTTTTTTTTTTTTGGGGGTCACGCCCGGCAATGAGCAAGGGTTTCTCCTGGCTCTGCACTCAGGAATCACTCCTGGTGGTGCTCGGGGGACCATATGGGATGCCGGGATCGAACCCAGGCCTGCATTGGCCGGCCCACGTGCAAGGCAAACACCCTACCCACTGGACTATCACTCCGGCCCCAACTAAAGTTTTTCTTTTGTCTGATATTGTCATTTCTATTTTCTTTTTCTTTTTCTGGGCCACACTTGGCAGTGCGCAGGGCTTACTCCTGGCTCTGTGCTCAGGACTCCCCGGCATTGATCGGAGACCATTTGGGATGCCTGAAATCAAATTAGCATTTCTATTGAATTCTTCTACTCTAATTCTGGAATAATTGAGGATCACAGAAAACCAGTAAACTCATTCCAAATTGTAGTGTATTTGTTACATTTGATGCAAACTCATGAATTCTTTAAATATCAAGAAACATTATTTTTATCTTAAAGTTCCCAGTTATTTAAATTTTGTTCAATATAAATACTAATTCTTAAGAATTAGTTGTAATTCCTTGTCAGTCATATGGCATAGCTCAGAATCTACAAGGCCAGGCCGCATGTACCAGAGTAAGATGAAGGTGCATACAAACAGGACAGGAAGGTAGAATATGCAGTGATAATCTATACACAAGCATGAGAGTTATGTCTAGTAGCTGCAGATATAATTTATAGTGCTGTATATTCCCTTTGCTATTTTACTATTAGATTTTTGTATGTTATAAAATGACTTATATGTATACCACTCTATTCCTCAGTGTTTACTATTTTTTCCTTACATTATAATACATATAGTTGACATTAAAATATCAAAATTTTTGCATATACAAATTTAGCTTATTCAATTAATTATGTACTCTAACAGGATAATTTTTGTCAACAGTGAGCTCACTGATAGAAAACAAAATATTTTAATTTAATAGCAGTTCTATGGTAAAGTATCATTACTTACATGTAGTGTGGGGAAGAAATATGAGATACTAGAGTGCTTATATATACACTGTTATTAAGTAATATGCAATGCCAGGCATTAAAATTGTCCTATGTCCTTTTAGTATGAATTGAGGGAAATGACTAGAAAATAATTCAATTGGAAAATAGTAAGATTTGTAATAACCTGATAGTATCAGCATTTATGTTCACCATGGAATGCAAATGTATGTCCATTTTTCTTGACATATAGAAAGTAGAGGCTTTATAAAAGCATGTTTATATCACAGAATTCAGTCCCTAGAACTTACCTCTACTACTGCCTAAAATAAGTCAGACTGAATAATACCAAAATTTATTTATAACAAGCAATTTATTTTTGCTACTGACCTTGAGTGGTCTAAAGGTCCCAGATAAACTGCTGCAAATAGTAAATACAAACAATAGAATACAGAGGATTTTGAAAGAAATAAATGATGTTAAAGTGTGCTGTAGTAGTAATGTCCTTTTCATAGTAAAATTACATTATGGGCACTAGAAGCATGTCTAATAACAGCTATAACTTCCAGGAGGATATTTTGAGATGGCTGCAACAAGTATAATGTGAAAATACCTGTGATTTCCATTGGTGACAAAATCACATATTCTGCCAATGCTCTTGAGCTCTACGGCATATAGTCGTGCTAGTACAAAATGCTAAATTGTAGCTGGAAGAGAGTGAAATGAAGAAATAGTTTTGCACCCAAATTCTCAGATTTCCTGAATTTATCAAGGATCTTGTTGGGTGGCGATGGGGTGGGGAGCTTTTATGGAAAGTTTACTATTCCTAGCATAATGTTAACTAAACTTGAAGGATACTGATTATTTTCATATTCTTTAAATGCCTACGCAGTAAAACCATAAACACATTGAAAGAATAAATAAAATCAGTTATCAAAACTTCTCTTTCTGTGTGCTGAACTGTATAAATATATTGTTTTCAATGAGTACATTGAGATTATCTGATACGTATTTCATTTTTACATCACACTGTGACAGAAAAATGTTTACATTTCCCTCCATTGATGCTCCATTGGTGCTATTGTGTCCATTCTGATCTCATTGAATGCACACACTTGGGTTTCTACTTCCCGTTTATTCAATCAGGCCTCTGGTTGTTGAAAACGTGAGATGATAATAGATGTTTGTCTGTAAACTTATGCTTTCTTCAATTTTTTTTTTTTGCTTTTTTGGGTCACACCCGGCAATACTCAGGGGTTTCTCCTGGCTCTGCACTCAGGAATTTCTCCTGGCAATGCTCGGGGACCATATGGGATGCCGGGGGATCGAACCTGGGCTGGCATGGGCGGTCACGTGCAAGGCAAACGCCTTACCAGCTGGACCATGGCTCCGGCCCTTTCTTCACTTTCTTTGGGATACTTTTCCAGTGAAATTAAATATTAGTCATTCCATACTATAGTGGTATTGGGATCTAATCCCAAAATGCGGGAAACCAAATGTAGCTAAAATTTGAGAAAGAGGGAGGGAGAGAGAGAGGGAGAGAAAGACGAGAAAGAGAAAAATAGAAAGCAAGAGAGGGCCCTAAAGAGAAAGAACACTCATAGGCCTCATTCAATGGAGGTTCAACATGTCAGATAGGTAGAGGGATTATAGGAATAGTGACAGGCTCCAGACTTCATAACAATGTATCTAGAGATTAGGAAGCTAACAGTGATTGCGTTCTACCAACAGTGGTGTCAGAATCCACCATGGAAGTACTGTTTCATAGTCAATGTGATCAGTTCACCTTACTGCTCGTATATATTTTACATTTTTCACATCCATGTTCTTGCCTCATATCTTAAATGTATTCCACAAGAGGGCAGTTAATGCTGTATAGAGAATCAGCAAAGTCAGTGAAATTATGCCTGGCTTTCATCCCATTTGCCTCCTTTATCTACCCTGTTTGTGGACTTGGTCATAAAGCAGATCCTTCTCTAAAGATCTGTCTCTAATAGCCCTGGCAGGAATCTGGATAGGACCTGAGCTCCACTTGTGTATCATGCCTAATGAATCGCCCCTAATATGCCTGCACAGAAGCAGAGAAATTCCCTCACTTCTCTCAGCTTCACCTTGAAGTCAGGGCTGAAACATCTCTGAATAATTTCTACCTGGTAGCCTTTTCCCAGTTCAAAGCCTAAACTGAATTCCCAAATACAAGAAAGAAAACAATGTGTGGCTGGCTTCAGAATGCAGAAGTGTGTGTGAGCATCTGACAGGGAGGGAAACTTGAGAGCAGGTAGGAAGACCGATGAGCAAATTACCATTACAACCATCTGTCTTAGGCTACACAGCCTGGTGACATGAGTCCTTGCTTTCAACAGGGCAGAAACGTCAGCTCAGAGTGTGTGAGCATTTGAAGAGACAGGGGACTCAGGACAGAGAGAAGGGAGAATCCTCATTTCCCTTCCTTAGACTGTAAAAGAAGAAAAGAAGAAGAGAAAAGCAAGAGTGAAGTGGGAAGCCCTGAAACGAAATGGAGAGAGAGTTAACAGCAATTTCCAGGGGCTGATAGATTTCAGTTCATCACTGTTGATTTTGAACGAAAGCCTTCCTTCCAGCCAAGCAGGCAGACCGTGTTGCATTTATGAGATGTGATTTTTATCAGAACCCTCTGTATGAGGCGGTCAGCCGTCACAGTGGAACCCCAGGGCCTGTGATTGGCTTTGACACGTCCAGCTGCAAGGGCTCTTATACCAAGAATGATCTTCTTTCTCAGATAGCATTGCGTTGGCACTGATTTTGATAGCCAGCTTCAGTCAAGAATCATAAACTTATTGCACATTTAAAACTGTCGGCATGAGAATCATTCTCTCTCTCTCTCTCTCTCTCTCTCTCTCTCTCTTCTCTCTCTCTCCCATCATTTCACGGGGCTGCAAGGTTACAGAAAGGTCTAATCAATTGTCAAACTCTTTCATCACTGAGAAGGTGGATAAAAAGAGAGCGAGACTAACTGCCCTACTGTAGGGGGTTCTCTGACTACACAGCACCCCCTAACCACATACAATGCCGCCGTGATTAATGTCCTCCGCCTCAGACCTTGTTAAAACCTGTTCTCTCAAGCAGCCTGGTGGAGCTCAGCGAGAGCAGGGCCGAGGTTGCATAAATCAACGTGTTCTCACAGCCCCCCAGGATATCCATTATAGATGCCAGCTGGATGGCTGGAAGATAGAGAAAAATGAATATTGTATCCTGTGGCCTTTTGCCTCCTAATGACCACTTTTCAACATTTTTGAAGGCATGATTAAATTTTGATAACTGGGGAAGTCACTCTGAGCAGGCTGAAATAGAGATAAATTGACGGAGGGTCTGACATCTCAGCGGAGAGCAGGCAACTAATTAGTGTGTGAAGCGCACTCTGAAAGAGATGTAAAAAGGGGGGCAGGTTTAATCAGAGGCGCTGCTGAGGTACAGGAATAGTCGGGGGATAATTGCGGCCTAGGTAGAAATCCACAGGCTCAATGAGCGGCTTTTTCTGTCTGCTTGATTGGCAGCCGCTGACCTAGTGGCCGGCACCCTTGAACCTGCTCAGCACTAACAACCTTGTCAAAGCAATTGGCTTGCAGCTCTCCGTGACCAGTTATCTCAGCGGCTGAGCTGGGACACCCTCTTTGAAAGGGCGCCCTGCTCCCCTGGCGGCTAGGAAGCTGGGCGGAACAGCCTCGTTATTTCCAATGACTATTTTTTAACCTTGTCGCCCTTCCTCACCCAAAACCCCGCTAGAGTGCTCCCACGTGCATGCTCCCAAGACACTGTGTGTTTTCAAAGATGAGGCGGTCGGACTATTTGCTTCTTCTTGCCAGGGGCCGACCAAAGCTAGACTGGGTTGTGGGACCAGGCAAAGGGAGGCCCCGTGAGGGCAGAGGGAAGGCTTAGAGGGTTCGTCCCTTTCTCGACCTGTCTTTGTAACTTGCCACAATGCAAACTGCAGGAAGCACAGAGCCGCTGTGGTTGGAAGGTGCCGCCCTCCTCTCCCGGGGAGCATGTTGGAGCTCCGCAGCTGCCCAGTTAAGCCCCTGCACCCTCTGCTTCAAGCAAAGGACTGGCTTGAAGATGCTGCCAGTGAATCTGTGTATCCGTGAATCTGTTAAAGCCAAGGTAGGATTTTGTGTAACACTGGCACGGAGAGTTGCGTCTCACGCTTGCACTTAGGAAGTAATCTTCCCCACTGGCCCCCACCCACTGCAAAGTGGCATTGACAGTTGGACGTCGCCACCGCCCTCTTATTATGTCTAGGGGAAAGGAGATTGGACGGAAGCCCAAACTGCAGAATGCTGGGCAGTGCTGGAGCACAGTTCCTCTTTAGAATGCGGTAGGTGCTTAGGTAGGGTTCAAGCACGCCATGTTCTACACCACTCTCCGCTTCCCTCCACCATTATTCCTGGGTCCCATCTGTCCAGTCCTGGTCCCTGCCCCACCTTTGGTAAGCACAGCTGTATAGGATATTCTCAGGTCCATAGATCCGGCATTTACTAGTCACCTACTACGCTTCTTTACCTCCCACAGATGAGAGACCACCCCCTCTCTGTTCCTTTCTTACTAACTTCACTCTCTCGATTCTTCCATTTAGTGGCAAATTGCATGATTTCATCTTTACTTAAAGCTGAGTAGTATTCCATTGTATCATAGTTTCTTGGTACGGCTATCTGTTCTTAGGCATTCGGATTATTCCCAGATTTTGGTTGCTGTGAATATTGCTCCAATGAGGTTTTCTTCATTTGAAGGCAGGCGATATATATTGTCTATTCTCCCTCACCTTCTCTTTCCTCCTTTCCCTCTCTCTTCTCTTCTCCCTTTACCATTTTATTCTCTCTTTTTTTCTTGGTTTAGTATTTTCTCATTTCTCTTTTTTAATATATCAGTTACTGGACCAGAAAAAAAGTACCTCAGATGCAAAACCTACAATTACTTCCTTCCTTTTTCCCCTTACTTCCTTTTTACTTACACCCTTTTCTTTCTTTCTTTCTTTCTTTCTTTCTTTCTTTCTTTCTTTCTTTCTTTCTTTCTTTCTTTCTTTCTTTCTTTCTTTCTTCTTTCTTTCTTTCTTTCTTTCTTTCTTTCTTTCTTTCTTTCTTTCTTTCTTTCTTTCTTTCTTTCTTTCTTTCTTTCTTTCTTTCTTTCTTTCTTTCTTTCTTTCTTTCTTTTTTTTCTTTCTTTCTTTCTCTCTCTCTCTCTTTCTTTTCTTTCTTTCTTTCTTTCTTTCTTTCTTTCTTTTCTTTCTTTTTCCTTCCCTTCCTTCCTTCCTTCCTTCCTTCCCTTCCTTCCTTCCTTCCTTCCTTCCTTCCTTCCTTCCTTCCTTCCTTCCTTCCTTCCTTCCTTCCTTCCTTCCTTCCTTCCTTCCTTCCTTCCTTCCTTCCGTCTTCCTTTCTTCTTTCTTTCAATGTCATATAACCACATAATGTCAGCTGAGAGGTTTCCCTATTCTAATTATGGGATGCTACCCAAGTCTATTCTTTGACACTGACTTTAAATGAATATTGGGGAATAATTGGGAAACTCTAAGAGTTTTGCAGGAAATGAGAGACTGAAGGCCACATTATTCCATTTCTAGTGTCCTGGCTTCAGACATTGTATTCACTGAGAGTTGCCTGCCTGTCCGTTAGTGTGAATGTGTATTGAGGTTGGGGATTGGGAAGGATGGAACTGAGTGACAACCAATGACTAGTAGTGTTCAGGGACTATTCCTGGCCCTATGTGAAGTAGTGATTCATGCTGGTACTCAGGAAACCATATTAGGTTTTAGGAACTTAAGCCACGGTCAGTGGCTTTTCCATACTGGCTTTTCCATACTGTACTTGGGAGGTGCCATTCATAAAGACACAGAAAAGCAAAAGACATATAGTATCTGGACTATAGTGCTCCCAAATCTTGACAACTATTAACAAAGGCTCTGAATAAGATGACAATAAGGACATTCAGGGATATATTGAGAGCACAGAAGAAGGAGTCCAGATCTCTGCACAGAAGCTGAGTCTGTCACTGCCTGTCACTGTCTTCAAATTGTTCATGGATTTGCTCTAGCAGGCGCCAGTAACATCCCCATTAATTGGGAAAGAGGTTCATTATTGTTACATCAAATACACCATGGGTAGCTTGCCAGGCTCTGCCGTGGCTCTGGGTTCAACCCAGTCTTTTCCTATGCAGACCATCAATCATCCAGGGCCCACAGGGCAGAGCCCTGTGTATGTATACAAGCTTGTCTCCTGTCTGCTATCTCCCGACGCAGCTGGGTACCACAGCCATGCCTGCAATCTTGAGGGGCAGGAACAGAAGCTGAGTATTCACACAAAATGATACCTCTGACAGAATAGCACACGTTTAATCAAGTGAAGATGGACTAGAAAAGAGATCTCACCAGTGTATAGAAGGTGTTTAAGTCCTGAAGGGATACTGTACAGCCACTGAGCAGTTAGCTGCCATGGTCCATGACCCTCAGGAGCTTTATCAGAGAGGCAGAGGGCAGCCACATTTTGAGAGGTCTTAGGACAACTTGAAGCCAGAGCTTGTTTAATGACTGGCTCATAGTAGGTGGTCATTAACTGTTGTCTTAATAATGAGTGGGAATATATATGAAAAAGGAACCTGGATCTGAATGAGGTCGAGGCTGAATGGGTCTTTTGAGAAACACTTAAGTAAAGAATGCAATTGGTCATATGTAATGTGAGGGATGATCCAAATGAGAGGAATACTTAAGATAAGGACACTGGACAAATCAGGAAAAGGAATGAAATGAAATTTTGCCTCTAAGAATGAAAAAGATGAGCACAGGTATAAATGGAGATCCTGGGATGAAGTCAAGGTGCACATATCACTGAGCAACTATGGGTAAGAAAGATCTAGAATTCATTTCAGATGTGCGACTTGCATAAGATGGATACTGAAAAGCATAGCTCTATGGTCATTGTGAGAAAAAGCTAGAATGAAATAAGACTGGGCAGTCATACAGTTCAATAATCTAAGAGCTCATTGTTTTCTTTTCTTTTCTTTTTTTTTTTTTTTGCTTTTTGGGTCACACCCAGCTCTGCTCAAGGGTTACTCCTGGATATGCACTCAGGAATTGCTTCTGGAGGTGCTTGGGAGACCATATGGGATGCCGGGATCGAACCCTAGTTGGCTACTTGCAAGGCCAATGCCTTTCCCACTGTAGTATCTCTCGGCCACAAGTAAGTGCTCATTGGAAGGGGAAGCAAGGAGAATGTCAGCTGGACTTTTTACCAGCATCTCTCCTAAATGTTCTATGTTGTCTCTGGGGGTGTGAATATCTCAGATCATACCACTAGTATTTTATGAAATTTTAATCAGCATATGAAATTACAGTTCTTTATTCTTAATATTTAGTAAGGTTACTATGATTCATATCATCATATAATGTCTATTGTTTTATAATTGAATTATGTGGATGGGGTATAATTTATATTTGAGTAGAAAATATGAGTATAACTTCAAAAAGAAAAAAATATGTATAAAAATATACATTTCATATGAATTTGGGACCATTCCTGGCATTACTTAAGGGCTACTTCTTAATTCTACTCAGGGACCATGGTTAGTGATGCTCAGGGAATATAAGGGTTTGTCTGTATGCAAGGCCCCTGTCCCATTTCTCCACCCCTGCAAAGGAATAATATATATTAATATAATATATATAACACAATCATTTTAATTAAAAGATTACCTAGTATTTACCAGGTATCAGTCTAAATATTCTATAAATATCAATTTGCTCTACTCTTGCTATGCAGGAAGTAAATAATGTTGTATATTATCCAGATGTGCAAACTGAGGAATTTATTCCAGATGATCACATAGCTAAAATTAAAAGTTCCCAGAGCCAAATTATCTTCTTCTACACTTGTACTTACCCTTTACTGCTGTCTGTTTCCTCGGAACTGTGTGGGTAGCAGCCAAATCAGGAAATATTGAGTTTCCTTACCAGAGACTAGCTACTTATAAATTATGTCACAACTATAAACAGTTTAAAAAATTGGAGGCAATGTTCAAAGTTCAGGAGGATTCCTTATCAGTGAGGATATGGTTATTGTTCTTTTTTGTCTATTCATTGTTAATATTTTGCAAATATAAAATAATTGAGAACCTATAACCAAATATTTATATTGGTTTTGTTCAGAGATAATTCTCTTTTTTCTCCCAGGATATAAGTGTTAGATACAGTGACACAGGGCTTAAAAAAGTTGGGTCTGTGCAATGCTGGTAAAACTCTAAAAGCAGTTCAAGAACTCTTCAGTTTGGTATGATTTTGTATCTCCCTGAAAACTCTGAAGCTACCTAGTGGTGAAGCAAAGATTTTCTAAGTTTGAATCATGTATTCTCTCATACTACCCATAAAACAAGGGAGCATTATCCATTACTTTTTTGGTTCCCTCAACCATCAAAAGGGAATATTAATGGTTTCTAACTCTGAGGGTTATTGTGAAGTTTTAGTCTGTTGCATTGTATTCATCATATCATTTGTAATGTATCGCATTTATTGTGAGAAATTTTCTGGGGGTTATTATTGGTCTGCAAATTACTGACTCTGTCAGCCCAGAAATCACTTCCCTTTCTCTTCTTGTCACAAATTCTCTTTCGGGTTCCCATCCAAACCTTTGGATTGTTTGTTAGCCCAGCAAAGATAAGGGTCAGAAGGCATGACTTATTCATCACGAGACTTATTTATCACAGAAAATGATGTAGGAACTTCAGATAGAGGCTTTCGCTCACACTTCTTTCCAACTTGACTCTTTGCATCCAGAATGAAACAAACAAACAAGATGTGGCCAGAGTACAAGAGTTTAGAAAGGTCCAGGGCAGCTCTGTCCTCTGATAAAGGAAAACAATGCAATATCTTACAATGACCATAATCCCACATTGGTAGTATTGTGTTTTTTTTATTGCACTTCACATGTAAAGCAAAGAAACTCTCAGCTTGTCTCTCACTTTGATCTTTGCGTTCCTACATTGAATTACTCCAACATGTGCCTGAAGCAGGAAAGTGGACATTGTGATGAAAAGGGTCTTGCAGGCTTGCTTATAAATGCAAGGGGATGGTGATTAATTAAAAAAGAAGACTCAACGTTGGTCAATTTTACTATAGTCATTCTCTACTTGGAGTATACCTCAATGCCTTTGTCTGGGCTTGATGTACTGTAATATGTTAAAACAGAACACAAATATTCCCTTACATTCATACATACACAATGATCATCATGCTAATTATGATGTAAAAGTTTTTAAATACCTCCACTAACTGTTTCATGTTATTTTCTATCCATATCTAATTCTTTCTTTGGGGAAATCATTATTCTGTCTCTTATCTACATAGTGTGGTTGTTGTATTCTTAGTGTTTGGTGATGGAATCTCAGTGTCCACAGTATTTTCTGCAAGATTTCTTTTGCTAAATCTTGCACACAGAATTTATCTGAGTTGTTGCCTCTTGATGTAGTGTTCTGTTTTACAACTCTATAAGATAATTTAATATGTTGAAGTGTCTTTGTATCCATTTGGATAGACTGCATTGATACCCAGTGTTTGTGTTGATTTGCGTGAAGCATCATGAAGGTTCTGCAGATGACATGCTCTTATTTGCTTTGAAACTATAGAGGGTGAGGTTCTTGGGGCATCAACTGATATGAAGCTAAGTAATTATATTCAGTATTGTCAATTTTTTTCCAGAGTAGTTGTATTAACACAACTTACTTTTAACTAATTAACACATCCCATCCTATCCTATCCCATCCCTTCCCTTCCCTCCCTTCCCCCCTACCCCTCCCCCCTCCCTCCCTTTTCCCTCCCCTCCCCACCCCTCTCCTTCCCTCCCTCCCTCCCCACCCCTCCCGTTCCCTCCCCTTCCCTTCCCTTCCCTTCCCTTCCCTTCCCTTCCCTTCCCATCACACCACATCATACCGTACCGTACCATACCATATCATACCGTATCATACCGTACCGTGCCGTACCGTACCATACCATACCATACCATACCATACCATACCATACCATACCATACCATACCATACCATACCATACCATACCATACCATACCATACCATACCATACCATACCGTGCATCGTACCGTACCGTACCATACCATACCATACCATACTGTACCGTACTGTAGCGTACCGTACCATATTGTGTCGTGTCGTGTCATGTTGTGTTGTGTCATGTCATTCCATGCCATGTCATGCCATGCCATGTCATGCCATGCCATGTCATGCCATGTCATGTCATGTCATAACTAATTAACTTTGATAATTAAAAATCCCACAATTCCACTCCTGAATGAGTGCATTCAGGAGTCCTGCATTCTACATATGCAGAAAATGAATTTCAGAGAAACTTGGTTGTTGTATCTGTCACAATGCTGGGGAATGGCTTTTGTTTTAGATTTTGGCCACATGTAATGATGTTCAGGGCTTTTTCCTGGCTCTGTGCTCAAGGATCAATTTTAGTGGGCTCAGGGGACCATATGGAGTGCAGGGGATTGATCGTTGGTCAGCGATATGCTGACCAAGGAGTACCATACCTACTGTACTATTACTCAGATTTCAAAGTTGGAAAATGTCTTACGTGGAAGTAGGCCCGAATTTTGAAATCACAGAAAACCTTCTCCCTGATCTGGCTTCTTTATATAACAACTCCTTTAAATCGTGTAGTTTCCAACAAGCAGAAAAGGTGCTTGTGAGTTATTCACTGGGACAAAATAGGGCCTCTCAAATTCTGCCCAGAAGAAATTTGCATATTGCACTTCTGCCAAAGAAATTTTCTGGCAGAAAGTAAAAATCCCTGTCGGACATAGATGCTGGCAGTATTTCCTATACAACCTGCTTAGACCTTGTTTGGCATCTGAGATTCTAGATTTTTGTGTGCATTCAGGGACAACACATGGCACACTTACACAGCTCTTATATTCATCACACACGTTTCCCTTTACACCTATACCCTTGGTAAGCAAAGTGTGGCTGAGGGATGAGCAGCTAGGCCTTAAGGAGAGAGTTAAAAATGTGGACTCTCGGATTCCATTCTGTGCTTATCAAAACTCGAGAAGTAATGATTTGTACAGCTGCAAATAATGGTCACTTCCCTTGTTCTGGGGATCTTTTTGGAATGTAGTTTTTCATCTCTGAGTCTCAGTTTCCCAGTCTGAAAAACTGGGAAACTAGCACTGTGTATTTTGGAGGGCTATAATATGAACTAAGAGGATAAAAAATAGCTACAAATTCTAGACGAATCTTGGTGTTCATCCAAGTAATAGGTGCTCTTCTTAGAGGTACTCTCAAACAAGATGGACCCTTGTAACCTTCTCAATGGTAAGACGTGAGCCTTTCACTATTGTAAATACTCTGTGCCTTGCTGTCAGTCCTCTTACCTGGGCCAGATCTCTAAGAGAATTAAGTGTTTATAAATGTCAAGCCAGAGTTGGGACTATCCCTGGACGTCACCCAAGCATGCAGGCCAGACTCCAGTTTTGCCTGTACTGATATTCTTTGCTCATGGCTCCCTGTAAACTACAAAACTTAGCCTGAAAAAATGTGGAGCAGCAGCCAGTAAAATACAAAAAAGGCAAAATACCTGCCAGGATAATAAGTAGTCTTTCCAGGTGCTGTTTATTCAGTCATAGGACAGAGGCATTCATGGGAGGAGGAGGAAGAAGAGAAGGAAGGAAGGAAGAATTGGAAGATTTGACGTGTCAGAAATGCTGGTGTTTATAAATATTGGCCATAAGAAAATTAAGGATTTTTTTTAAATTAGTCTTCCCAGCTGAGGTGTCTTGAAAAATGTGATATCCCTAAAGAACAAATTGGTGCATTTTTTTTCAAGCTGAATAAGAAAAAATATATTAGATTACTCAAGTGTCTTTAGCAATGATAATTATAGAGGTACTTGAAACATTGTCTGCCTGGTCATTTTCTGCAGGGTTAATATTAGTGGAAGAGATAAAAAAAATACAAGTTTTATTAGATGATTTTTTTTGTCTTTTCCAGGTACTAGTTTTCACTGTACGATTGCTGATTTGGTGTCAAATTGTACAAGAAAACAGTTCAGAAAATATGATGGTAAAAGAAGCCCCGATCAATTTTTATGGACAGGCAGCAGCTAATGACTTAATCTCCGTTTTGGGAAAGGACTTGATCCTCATACTGAACTATTTAAAAAATAGCTTTCACTGTAAATTTCAAGAATTCTGCACAACCTCTTGGCATGTAAAATAGTACCAACCAACAATTTGAGTAGAGCAAGGCTTAAGAGTAGTAAGTTTAAGGCTAATTTGAAAAGCAGGCTTTCAACAGCTCTCTGGAACTGAGGTACTACAAGGCTGTGAAGCAAAGGAAAATGCAGATTACACACATAATGAGGGCAGTCAATACAACCTGGTAGGCAGTGAAGACCAATATTTCTGCTTGAAGTGCTTGGCTTCCAGACACGATGGGAGGCTGTTTTCAGCTCTTCACTCAGGGACCAATCCTGGCACGGCATGGGGACCATAGGTGGTGCTGGGGATCTAACCAAGGTTAGCTCCATGCAAGGCAAGTTCCATACATGTTGAACTAGTTGTCCAATGCCACCAATTAAATTATTGTACTGAAATTGTATTGGTATCTTTCTAAATGCCTCTGACAGCTAATTCATAAATATTTGCTGTAAAACTTTGTTGCATGATATTAATTTGAAAGAAGTTAAAACTATGATTTCATTTTTATGTCAGATTTAAACTATTCCGTGATGTGGAATCTATCATTTTCTCCATTTAAAAGATGATAATTTAGAAAAAGAGATAGAAGTAAAGTGCCTGCCATAGAGGCAGGCAGGGGGTGGGTGGGGACGGAAACTGGGGACGTTGGTGGTGGGAAATGTGCACTGTTGGAGGGATGGGTGCTGTGACATTGCTTTCAACGTTCATGAAACCCAATCATGAACAGCTTTGTAAATGCTTATCTCACAGTGATATAATTTTTAAATTATAAAAAAATTAAAACATAAAGATGATAATTTTGGTATTCATTTAATAGTCTTAATAAAAAGGGGCTAATGTGTGATTAAGACATTGTGCTTTGTAGGAAGGGCTCCTTATGGATATCTATTCTTCAAAGAACTTTCACTTGCAGAGAATTTCAAGATCATGTGGATAATTTTTACTTCCTTTGTATATGGCTTTTCCAACTGATAATTTTTACTTTTTTATATATGTCTTTTCCAACTGATTTTCTAAGCTACTAATTTTCTGCAGCTTAGTTTAACTATGAAAAAGGCATATCAAGTTATCACTACAAGTTGTCATTTGTCCCTTGTCTTCCCGTTGTTCATCAATTTGCTCGAGTGGGCACCAGTAATGTCTCCATTCTTTGGGAATGAGGCCCATCATTGTAACTGTTTTTGGTATAACAAATACACCATGGGGAGTTTGCTGGGCTCTGCCATGGCTCTGCGTTCATCCCAGGAGGCCCAGTCTTTTTCTATGTCAGACCATCAACTATCCAGGGCACATGGAGCAGATACAACAATGTTGTATATATTATATATATATATATATATATATATAAGTAAATATTATCCACATGATAAGTAAAAATTATCCACATGATCTTGTATATATACATATATACACACACATATATATACATATATATGTATATACGTATATATACATATATATGCATATATATTGTGTATACATATATACATATGTATATATGTATACACAAAAGCCAAAATCTGGAAACAACCTAAATACCTGAGAACAGAAGACTGGATAAAGAAACGTTGGTACATCTACACAATGGAATATCATGCATCTCTCAGCAAAGACAAAATCGTGAAATTTACCTGCAAATGAATAGACATGGAGATTATAATGCTGAGTGAAATCAGTCAGAAGTAAAAGGACAGATATAGAATAATTGCATCATTAATGGGATATAAATATATACTAGTGTTCTATTAATTATGGGAAATGGTAATGCCTGACTAGAACAGAGCATTGAATATACACAAAGAGATTTACATGATAAACCCTAAATGCCTGTAGGGAAAGCCACAAAGTATAAGAGAAGAGAGAGAGACAGAGAGTAAGAGAGAGAGAGGGAGGGAGAGAGAGAGAGGAAAATGAAAAGTGCCTGCTATAGAGGCAGGCTGGGGGAGAGTGAGAGGGAATGTGGGTACACTGGCGGTGAGAATGGGGCACTTGTGGCTGGATGGGTGCTGGAACACTGTATGACTGAAACCCAAATATGAACATCTTTGTAATTGTATATCTCACGGTGGTATAATAAAAAATTAAAAAAAGAAAGTCGAAATGAAGTGTAGCAGGCTGTTTATAATTAGATTTGCATATTGATAAAATTCTTTCTAAAATTATTCATTAAATGATAGAGGGCTGGAGACTTTGAAAGCAGTATGGGGATAATATAACATGGAAGTATACTCTCAAATCCATCAACTATGTTGATGAAATACTGCTCTCCAGATGAGTTTAAAGAAGCACACAGTAGGAGACTCACAAAGTCATTTGTATCTGCTTCACATCAACGACGATTAATATTTTTGTCTTTGTATCTTCCAATTGTCTTTCTTAATTTATTGGAGCAAGGGCATTTGTATTCTATATGAATACCCCGCCTTTGTTGCTGGTCCAGGTGGCTGGCCAACTTCAGCTGTTGTTCAGCTGCTGTTAATGTTTTTCTCTCCTGCATCAGTCTTGCTGTGCTGGCTATTCCTTTGTGTATTATCAACTACCCCTTTTCTACCAATTAAGCCCCAAAGATAACAGGAGTAAGCTAATATGTGATTCAATAGAATCTTTGCAATATTTAAAAGTTCTAATATTAAGGTCTATATTGGTTTATTGAACATTCAATTAAAGTGCCTCGAGTGATTAATTTTGGATTTTCCATAGGACAGGTATTGTTTGTTAATTAGTTAATTAAGTAACAAATGATTATTGAAAACATGCATTTGGATTAAGCAAGCTGTAAGAGAGATAAAGATATCTCCAAGGCAATTAGCTCAGTGTAATTTTAATGATAAATGTGTAATTAGACTCTTATTCTAAAGAGATTGTTTGCAATGGCTTTTGCAAGCATTAAACAGGCATGTAACAAGATATTTACTTATATAACAAGCAAAATATAACTCAAATTCTTATTAGGCATTAGCTGGTGTGTTCAAATGATACCTAATTTGCTAAAAGCAAAAAACTTACAAGTCTAGTACTTAAAAATATAATCCATTAAAAGCTTATGTAACTAACTTAATTATGTTACAAATAGATTTATCTCTAAGCCTGTTTATTTCAGTTCTTACACAATTATATGAGATTTTAAAATGTATTATGACTTAATAGCCAGCATTTATGCATTTATTCACCACTGAGGGGATTCCTACTGCATCTCGTAATGAAAGTCTTCCCCACTCCTTTAACATTAACTTGTCAGGAGGGAAATAGATTCTCTCCTTGGATCTCTAGAATCAACTACACTTCCAGGCACATGTACTCAATAAATGTCTACTAAATTGATATGAGTCAGCAGACCCAGGAAAGAATTCTTAGGTTTATAATTCGGTTTAATCCTGTTTAATTGCAAACCTCTTGCTTCCATTGCCACAAAGGATGCTCTTTCATATATTTTTCTCTCTTCAGTCAACAACTTGATTGAATAAGGCTAGAGAAGCTGTTTCTCAAAAGAACTATTATTGTTGGGAATGCTGTGGGGATGACGATGATGATGACCATGATGGTGATGATGATGATGATGATGATGATGATGATGATGATGATGATGACGATGATATACCAACAAATATTTATAAAGGGTTTATCATCTTCCAGGAGCTCTTTTGTTGTGTACATCACTTAGCTAGTCAATTAAATTTTTATCTTAGTTTGCAAATGGAGAATAGGAGGCTTCTACAGCTACATAAGATAGAGCTACATGAGATTGGGTTCTTTTGATGCCGGTCCTACAATGCAGCTACTTGGGAAACTGGTTTGCGAGAAACATGTCAAGGGAACCAATAAGGGGAGTGATTCAAGCAGGGCTGGGGAGAAGTTAGCAAAGAGGTGAATTCATTTGGAGTCCAGCCTGAGAATTCAAGGAGTCCTATCTTGAGGCCTAGAGATAGGATTTATGGAATCTGATTTCCATAAATTGTCCTCTACTCTCAGGAAGAAAAGATAATTCCACAGGTATGTTTGGTGGGAAACTTAAATAGAACATAAAGGTTGTGGTACAGATTTGATCATTCATATTTGACTTTCCAAAATTTAAAGTTACTAGTAGTGGATCATAAATCAATAGAGGCATAGCCCAGATGAGAATGAACCAGAGTTGGCTGTGCTCTGGGGGGTCTCTTGGTTCTGTTATGAGACTGACGCGCTGCCTACTGCGCTAAGACGGCAGTTGGCTTGGTTCTGTTATGGGGTTACTTTTAATGGATGGTATTTGGGGTCTATTCTATATGGTGCCTGGACTGGGGTTGGCTGCATCACAGTGTCTTCGCCCCAAGTAACATTTTCAATTCATTAATTTCCAGAAAACAAATATGTACAAATAGGGAATGAAAAAAATATAGATGGAACTGAACTGGAAAGGAGTAGAAGCTACTTCAGAATTCCTTCAGAGCATTGATAAACAGAATTAACAAGTGCAGAAATGGAGGGACAGAAAACTTATCTACACAATGTCCACAATCTGTAAATGACAGACTTATACCTCTGACTCAGGTCATTTAAAACCTAGTTTCATGATGTTTTTCAGGTTCACTAATCTTTTTATATTCTCAGTATTTGCAAATGAGAATGATTTGTTTGAAGGAATCTACTCTGCTCTAAATCCAATGAACATTATTTCTTTCCTACCTCAAATATTCACATAATACCACGTGCCTTGGGTCTTTCTCTTGAGTCCATGACATCTATTTAAATCTCTTATTTCTGTTTGGTCTAGAATCAGCTCATATCTATAAGGATTACTTGGTGCTTTATGTGAAGTTTAAAAAGGCAGTGAGATCACCTTGGTACTATATCCAATAGAAGTCAGGGCGAACAACTGGCTTATGCATAGTACTAAAGCCTTAATGAAAGACCATAAAGCCATTTGATGAGAAGAATGAGATAAAGGAGTTTAGTAGGATGTTCATTGTAAAGGAGAGAACCTTAATTCTTCAGTAGAGTCATGTGTTGCTCCAGGCAGACAATAGCCAAATTGTCATTCGATGGAACAAAATAACTTTGAAAGTGGTTAATAATCTAACTGATAATATTCTAATGAATTAGCCAAAGTTTTATATTGCTAAATCAGCTAAATTCTCACACTCTCTCATCTTGATCTTGTTAGATGAAAATATAAACACCTTGCACCATACCTGGTGGTGCTCAGTCACACGTGGTGCTCAGCGCTGCTCCGGTGCTGGAGTGGCATCTACTGAAACTGGGGGCATATGGCCCTGGGGATCAAATACAAGCCTCTGCCCTCCAAACTGCATCCAATGTCTTCTTTCAGTTTCTTGACAAGGCCTGAAGCAGGAGTGGGGCTTTTGTGTTTTCTCTGTTTTCCTGCCTTTGCTCTAGTGTGGTAAAGACCTCTATTGACAAAAAGCTCAGTGACCTTCGTAATGCTTTGCAAACACTTCCTAACCATCCATTTATAAAGGAAATGCTTTTTTTTTTTTTTTTTTTTTTTTTGCTTTTTGAGTCACACCCGGCAATCAATGCTCAGGGGTTACTCCTGGCTCTGCACTCAGGAATTACTCCTGGCGGTGCTCGGGGACCATATGGGACGCCGGGGATCAAACCCGGCCCGGCACAGTCCAGCCGTGTGCAAGGCAAACGCCCTACCCGCTGGGCTATTGCTCCGGCCCCAGGAAATGCTTTCTAATGGGCATTTTGCGTTTCGTGCTGAGGCAGTGTAAAAAGAACATGGATAGGGCGGAGTGATAGCCCAGCAGGTAGGGCGTTTGCCTTGCGCCGCCGGCCGGCCTGTGCCGGCCTGGGTTCGATCCCTGGTGTCCCATATGGTCCCCTGAGCACCGCCAGGAGTAATTCCTGAGTGCAGAGCCAGGAAGTAACCCCTGAGCATTGCCGGGTGTGACCCAAAAAAAAAGCAAAAAAAAAAGAACATGGATAACTGAATCACACTGGAGTTTGTTAGGGAGATGAGGGGAGAAAAGGTGAGAGATAACCAGAAAAGTAGACATCAGAATAACAGTGACCTTGCATGTTTAAGTAGACCTACATACAAGCTGTAGTAATCTTACTAGTTGGTTAGTAATTTAATATAGAACTTTTTGTGGCATTATTAGCATCTTCAAATACACAACATCAAACTACAGAAATTTTTTCTTCCTAATATGTTCTACAGTTTGAGGCCTTGAGAGACACCCTGAGAGCAAAAATCTTCTTGCTAGGAAATTTCAAAATGGCAAAATAATCCACTTTGAATAAAGTTGAGTGTTATAAGCACTGTTTTGAAAAGGGAAGATAGTCAATCTCCTCTACAGTCTGTGAAGGAGTATGGAGTTTGGTATTTTTCTAATCAGAACTTGAACTTTCAGCTTATAATTTTAATCATATATCACTTTATAGTTTTCCTTCTGTTCACTGATGAGATGGGGATCATAGAATTTTTTGAAAATTAAGTGGTATAAATACTTGATGAACAAAAAATTATAGCAGTCACTTTATTTTCCTGTAGACATGAGAATTGGGTAAGCATGGTAGGAAATCACTAATGTGTTGTCACTGAAACAACATAAATGCTTTTATTGTTATTTCCCACTGGAATACAAGGATTAGTTAAAGAAACTGAGATGTGGCATAAACTCAGTTCTGACACATTTTTAGTGTGATATCTGAAAATAATCAATTGACCTCAATGTTTCAAGATGCCATTCATGGTATTTTCTTCCTGACTTTACAAGAGAATATGTGAATGCATTACAAATGCTTTCAAAGTATATGTCTTTCATATAATCTGTACACTGTGACGGACATCAGGTAATAAAAGGAAACTTACTAAAGTGTATATTGTTTTCAAATATTTGTGCTTTGCAAATAATAAATACGGGGGACAAAGTGTTGGTAATTTTTTATGTGGTGGGGGCCAGAGTGCTAGTACAGTGGATTGGGTGTTTGCATTGCACACGGCCATCCTGGATTCAGTTCCTAGCATCTCATATGGTCCCCCAAGCACTGCCAAGAGTAATTCCTGAGTACAGAGTCAGGAGTAACTCCTGAGCATTTCTGAGTGTGACCCAAAAAACCAATACTACTGTATTCAAAATGAGGAAAGTACTCATGCCCAGGAATTAGTATTTGTTGAACTCCTATTAAAGGTACCCACTATTTCTTTCAACATGTGGAAAATGATATATCTATTATCAAAGAGTCAGAATTTTATTATTATTATTATTATTTGCTTTTTGGGTCACAGCCGGCAATGCTCTGCACTCAGGAATTACTCCTGGCGGTACTTGGGGGACCATATGGGATGCTGGGGATCGGACCCAGGCTGGCATGGGCCGGCTGAGTGCAAAGCAAATACCCTACCCGCTGGGCTATCGCTCCGGCCCCGAGAGTCAGAATTTTAAAGTGAAAATCAAGAGCAGTAGAGTGTACAAGGGTTAAGTCACTTGTTTGAAGCCAACTGGCCTCAGTTGGATCCTGACACTGCAGTGGTCCTCTGAACATCACCAGGAGTGAGCACTGAGCAGCACGTCCAGGTGTGCCCCACATAAAGGAACAAAAACAAATCAAAATAGCAATGATATCATTTCATGCCAGAAAGATTGTAAACAATCAGTGTTGATAGAGATGCAATGAAAGGGAAACTTCATTCATATTGATAGGATGTCCTGTGGTTCAACTTCAATATTAAACAGTATGTAGATTCCTTAAAAGGCAATGATAAACCTCCTATTTAATCCAGCTACTCTTGATATTGACCTCCAAAATACAAATTTATTTCTCGAAAAGATAAATGCACATTTGTGTTCACTGAAGCACTTCATATAAAAATATATGGAACCAATATGAATGCTCAATGATAGATGTTTGGATAAAGAAGTTGGATATATTCATGGTGGAAATACTATGCAGCTCTGAAAAATATAAAACCATGTAGTTTCCTCATATATGGGTCAAACTAGAAACTATCGCATTAAGAGAAATTCAGAGAGACAAAGAAGTATAAATACTGGATTATCTCACTAGTTTTTGGAATACCAAGCAAAGAAAGAGATGGCATCAAATAACAACAAATCCTTGCCTTAGATTACAAAAGTGATTGCAATTAGTGGGATAGATAAGAGGGGACATAAACAGACTTGACTAAAATTGGCATAAGGATAGCGCTTGAGGGTCTTGGACATTATTTGATGGTAGTAAGGTACAGCAACTTTAATGTGAATACAAAACTTTAAAACTTAATCATTTTTTATTTGCCTAATTATGGGATTTGGGGTCATATGCCAACAATGTTCAAGGATTACTCCTGACTCTGCTCAGTGATCAAAACTGATAGTGTTTAGTCTGAGCACCACACGTGGTGCTCAGAATTGAACTACTTGCAAGGCAGGTGCTATACCTGCTAGTCTAGCTTTCTGAATAGCTTTTTTTTCTATCTTAATCACATTATATAAACTATAAAATCAATCATTCCATCAATCATTAAAAATTGAAAGTCACCAACCGACAGAAAGTTAAATTTGAAGTCACCAATTTAAGAGAAAAACTAAATTTATCTCTGTCAGAACTTGAAATTCTTTTTTTTTTTTTTTTTTTTGCTTTTTGGGTCACACCTGGCGATGCTCAGGGGTTACTCCTGGCTCTGCACTCAGAAATCACTCCTGGCGGTGCTCGGGGGACCATATGGGATGCCGGGATCGAACCCAGGCCAGCACAGGCGGGCTGCGCGGCAAGGCAAACGCCCCACCCTCTGGGCTATCGCTCCGGCCCCAGAACTTGAAATTCTTGTACTAAACATAAATCCTGTGAATAAGGAATGTGTTAAAATTAAGTTTTAGCTTATTACTGTTTAAATTGTGATGTATAGCTTTAAAGCTCATATTTAGACTCTAGAGGATGCCATTTATTTTCATTAAATACTAAGCTTTATTATTTCAAAATGTATCATTTTAAGAGTTTTTATCCAAACTATTTGTTGAGGTGATAATAACACTTATTTTAAATTTGTTAAGGCATATTTACTTGATTACTTAAGCCAAAGTTTTGGATTGGAACTATAGATCATCTGTGCCCATAAAACATTTTTATAGCATTTATGAAAATATCTTGGCTCTGAAATTCAAAATTTTCTGCACCAACAATAAAACAAAATGGAAGAATGATCTACTAAACAGACATCAATGATTGATATAAGTATTTCAAAATATCCTTTTTGCTTAATAGGGTCAAAACAATGAAAAACTCTAAAGTAATTCTCAAATTAGTTTTTATTAACTGATCAAATCAGAGTTTTTCATGTTATTAGATACAAATAGTAAAAGTAAGTAAAATAATACTAATCATTTTCAATGAAAAAATGCAAACTAAACTTTGCTGTTGGTGCAGTTTAGTTATTTGAAGGAATATTCAGTCACATAACACCTTGTTAAGTAAATGAATATATCAGTCTTAAATATAGAGAGAATAGGTATAAGATATGTGTCACATATCTGAGTCTCTGTCTATTACACCACTATCCAAAGTAAATCAACCAATCATTTAATCAGGTTTTCCTTAGGATTCAAGAAAATCCTTCAATATTTCTCATTTCTCCCTACCTCCTTGTTCCTTTATTCATTTCCTCTTACATCTTCACTTTTACTTTTTTGTGTAATTTTCACTGTTGGGGGAGGCAAAGATAAATTAGAAAGAGAAAAAATCTTGAGTCAACAAAGGAGGCATTCCAGAGAACACATATGCTTAGAATCCAGTAATTAATCCCTGGGAAAGGAAAATTGAATATTTGTGGTTCAGTATTAATTTTATGTATGGAAAGAGGAAAGTGGGCCGAGAAAACAGAGTGAATATTGTCTAGAGCCAAATGACTTGCTGTTTGGAGGTTTTCGTTGTACTTTCTGCTTGTTTTCTGAAATTCAAATGAGGGAAAAGGTGCTTGAAGGTGTGTTTTCTACTGCACAATATTAAATTTAAACAATTTAAAGATATTCATGAGATTTCAGTGTTTACTTTGTACAAAAAAAATAAGAAAGGGATTAAAATATTGCTGCAACTTGGATGGAAATGTTGGATATCATATTAAGTATGCCGAAAGAAGGGAAAATTCCAGATATTCTCACTTACCTACTTATCTATGGGTTATGTAGCATGAAAAAAATGGAAGGTGTCAAAGGTAAGCAAACAATTGACCCTATTTATAGAAATGAAAAAGCCAAGGGATGAGAGAAATAGAGGGAAATGTAAGAGGAAGTGAATGGGAGATAACAGGGAGGAGAAGCATGAGGGGCCTGGGACATTGGCGGTATAGAGGCATGATACACATGCATCGTATGGTATTGTATCGTTTCGTATCATCGTGCCGTGTCGTGTCGTGTCATGTCATATATACCTTAGGGGCTATAAGTACTGAAGTACAGGATATAAATTATAATAAATGCACTTTAAAATGTGGCTGCTAAGGAAGCATTCTAGGGTGGTTAGAGAGGAACCTGGGGCATTAGTGAAGGAAGCCAACACTGGTGATATTGACGTTGGAATCTTATACGTATGCAAATCTATAAAGGACACCCTTTTTAAATAATGGTGCTTTAATAAAACTCTTCTAAGGAATGAGGAAAAAAGGTAAGTCTAGCTTATTATGAATGAAGTCCAAAGTTGAGATGAGCTACTTCTTAGTTAACCTGTAGGGAGAGCCAATAATTGCCACCATGCAAGAGGACATATAAAATGTAACAAGAACAAGCAGAGCATCAATTGATGCTTTGTTCTGTGATTCAGGCATTTTTATTCTTCCTTCCTTTAAAGAAACTGTTGACATAAGCAAAATTATAGATGCCTATTACTGCCTTGATAACTAGTAGGAATTATTAACCTGGCTTGGAGCTGGATCTTAAGTAATAAAGATATAGGGACTAAATATAATTTCTTATTTATTTTACTCTATGAAGATCTTTTCAGAGGGTCCCTATCTGTAAAATGCCCATTTCCAATTAACAACATCTCAACTACATACTATTTTTGATTTTTTGAAATGCATTATACAGGAACATGAATCTTGTAAAAGTGGCAATGCACATTTGTTTAAGCTTTATTTCCTGTGCTAAAAAGGCAATTATTAGCCTCTTATTAATATATCTCATCCAAAACATCAAAAGTCTATTTATTTCACCTTGTTAATTTAAATCTATTAATTTCATCTTGTTAAAGCAAATACTCTACCTGAAATTCTTTTATCTGACAAAGGATTAAAAACGACAAGCAATTATAACCCAAATTCCCCAATACTTCTAGGTTTCATCTCTCACAGAAGCAGTTATAGTCAGAATATTGGAAAAGGCACTTAAAAATGGAAGATAAAAACACATATTCAACAGCATTCTAACAACAATATTGTTTCTAAGGCACAAAATTTTATCTTCACATTTTAAAATGACGCTTATCTCACACATGTAGAGATCCTCCATATTAATGATTAAATATCAAGTGAGCAAATGTATTTATTTGGATGAGAAGAGGAACTTGCGTTTAATATTCCAGCAATACAACCAACGCTTTGATCAGTAAGGCATTGTGAAGGTGCTTGCACATTAAGTACGTGCACGGTTTTAAAGAATTTCATCCTTTGGAAATTTTAGTTGAATATGTCAAAGTTGAGCTGCAATGAGCCTCATCTGAGAAGGAGAAAGCCCCCAACCTCACTAATAAAACTTTCAGATTTTTTGATTGAATGCCATTTGAAATTACCCTCATCACGCTCACGTGCAGTAGGTAGAATGCAGTAGGTTGCCTCTCGACATGACCCTATTAGAGATTGCCACTTGTGAGGAAATCTATTCAAAAGCAGAGGCTGTATTAAGCTGGATACCAGGTCAAATGACACTATTTGGGGGAAAAATGGAGAGGTACTTCAGTCTAATGACTTGTGAAAAGTTAAGTAACAACAAATTCCATGAATATGAAATTGCGGAAAGAATGCTCTCATCACCGCCTTTATCCTTCGGCACTCTGTACAGATGGTAGCTGTGAGGAATTAGAAATGGCTCCTGCTGGCGTGCCTGTCTCTCTCTGAAATGATGCTTTTAGAGATTGTGATTTTAGAGCATTTAAGATGGAAAAAGAAATTTTCATTTGGGTTTTCTCAGAGTTCTTGTTTTTTTCTTTTTCTTTCCTTCCTTCCTTCCTTCCTTGTCAATGAAAGGGGAAGGTTGGAAGTGCAATAGTGTTCTGACATTTCCTTACTACTTTTACTTAAAAGAGTTTTTGTATATTCACAGAGCTGATTGTGGAGAACTCTGACCACTTTATTGGGATCTTGGGTGGGGAAGCAAACTCAATTTCGGCTTTAATAAGTGATGGAAATTGACAGGTGCCTACCTCTCATTTCCATTTTCTGTTTGCAGTTTTAATTTTTGTTGTCTCTGTTCTGGGGGGCACACACGGCAGTGATCAGGACTGACTCCTAGCTCTGTACTCAGGAATCACTTGTGTTGGGTTTGGGGACTCTATGGGATTCCACGGGTTGAACCTGGGTCAACTATATGCAAGGCAACTGTACTATTGCTTCTTTAACTTTATTTGCATGAGCTGTTGGTGAAATAGTATTATACTAATGTTGCACAATTTATATACAATGTAAATATCACATAATAGAAACTGTTTACACCTTAAATATACAACTCACTGATTTTTCACAAACTAAACACACACACAAACACACCTGTACAAAGCCATAGATACGGTAATAACTGCCCCCAAGTCTCTCTCTTGCCACCTCCAGCCTGCAAATCTCTCTCAAATTCTCTAGATTTATTTATATAAAATAAATCTAGTATAGTAGATTTATAGATAAGCCTATAGTATACTTTCTAAAATTGAAATCATACTTTGTAACCTCTTTGGTCTGATCCATAATTTTGGTATTTTATATTAAGTTATTTATCATCACCATTGTCTATATTTTCCATTACACGATTTATCCATGCTCAGATTAATTTAGGTTGAGTTCAGCTTCTGCACAACCTTTATTCTTGTATAGATATGTAGACAAAAACCATATATATATACATATATATATATATATATATATATATTTCTGTTGGGTACAGAATGAAGAATGGGCACACATGTGCAGCCGAACCCAGCTGCTGCCTGTGCCCAACTGCTTTGCCGCGCATGTGCCTGCCAGAGCGCATGTGTCACAATAGCCCCCTCTAGCGCTGGGGCGTGCACTGAAGCTCCATCTCTTCTCGGGAGAATCCTGCGTTCTTCCTCAAGCACACTCTCTTCCTCTCTATCGCAGTCTCCCCTTCAGAATTTAAAATCTCTTATATTTAAAAATAGAGAAATAACGGACTTTCTCTGCCATATACTGTGCACGATTTTATCCTGAATAAATGCTCATGAGCATGTTTGCTGTTTATACTTCTATTAGCCAAGGATGAGGGATCCAATCGCTTCACACTCTCACCACACGTGGTACAGTTTTGTATGTACTTGGGACTGTTGAAGTGTTGATATTTTCTTATTCATTTTTGTGTTCAGAGCACATAGCACAATCATGGTATTTGGTTACATTCTCAGATTTCTCTAAGCCCTGATAATAGGTCTATCTGTGAACAGAGGGGAATAGAAGACAAACAAATCTACATTGAAGTCAGATCTTGGTGGAAGGGTGACATTAAAGATCCGTCAGTGCTAAGGATAATACAGGAGTATAAGGTTGTAAAAATTGCTTCTCAGCAGAAAAGCTCCATCTTGTCGCCCACATTTGTAGTTTTCTTTGGTTTTATTTTTGCCTTTTAGCTTTGGAGCCACACCCAGCAGTGCTCAGGGAATTATTCCTGGTTTTGGGCTAGGAGTGACCCTCTAACTATTCTCAAGCAGCCATAGGCTGTGCAAGGAACAGAACCAGAATTGGCCACATGCAAGGCAAAAGCCTCCTCCCAGACTATCTTTCTGGTCCCAGAGTTTTTTTTTATTACCAATTAATTCAGTTTTATAGTACCAATTAGACTCACCAAAAAGCATTTGATTTTTATTTCATGCTGTATGTGTTCCCAAAGCACAGTGTACTTTGTTGTTGGAGTACAATCTCTTCCCAACTCAGATATTTGGTTTAAAACCTTTTTTATTCTATGTAACTATTTCATTAGATTGAAAAACCTCCCTTTGACTTTTAGTTTCCCTTCTCCATAATGATGAATTTTATGCTGAGGCATTGAAGGCATAGTATCTTATTAGCTGCTTTTTGGTCCTAATATCTCCAAAGCAGGAGGAATGATCTGTCTGGAGTCTGATTTCCTCCTGGCCTCCAGGTTACCCCAACTTCTGTGCCGAAGTTCTAATTCAGAACATTTCTGTTTTATGGTCTTCTGAGAAACCTTCAAGGTGTGGAAAATCTCTGGTCCACAACACATATATGGTTGTGAGGAAATTTATGGAAATTTTCATTAAGCTTATTTGATGATCATTTTCCTGCATCATTACTAAACTGCTTCCCAGCATTAGGTTGCAGTAACTCTCATACTACTTTGGGATTTTTTTTCCTGAGATTTGAAATCTTCATGGGATAAGCACACCATCTGCACTCTCTGGGATCCACTCAAGACCATACTGAACACGTTCCTCTTTTAGCCATCTTGTGTGTGTGTGTGTGTGTGTGTGTGTGTGTGTGTGTGTGTATGTTTGAGAGAAATCTGGGCTTGATATTGTTGAGGGAACTAAGTGAACACCAATATCCTCATCTGAATCAGATTTTTCTTACATAATGGTGGAACATGTATTTCCTGATGTAGAGAAGAAAGATAAATTTCTTGATTCGTGGTACATTCATTTCTGCTTTATAATTTTGATACTAAATTTCCATGATAAATTTGGTCTATTTATGAGTTTGATTTGGTTATGCAGTTGGAATGGTGGAGAGAAATGTAGGAGCGAAGGCAACAGGAACATAGTTTTAATGAAAAATATTATCCCCATACCTTGTGAGACTGTAAGATTATATGTTAGGGAAGAAACCTGAACACACTAGAGAACTTTCATTTTCTCAGGGGATTTTAAAATTCATCATGTAAAAACATTTCTTTTCATTTCTCTTACAAGTATGAAAATAACAACTGAGTATTAGACTAATTTTTAAATATATGGACCTTTTACAAGAAGAGAAACTGTGGATGATGAAGCAAGAGGAAAAATCATACCATGTTTACAAAATTTCCTGGAAAATTACTCTTTTACAATTTTTTTCTTTTTTTTCCTAGAGTCCCAGAGGAAATAAGAATATTGTGGCCGGAAGTTACATATTGTATCTCTGTGAAAGTAATAAAATGATTTAGAATATCCTCTACCAGTTCTGTTTGACCAACCTGTTTTACAAGCATCCCTTGAAAATATTCCTGTCTTGATTCACACACAGAGTCAGATAAGTTACATCATCAAGGGATTCCAGGTTTCCTGGATGTTAGATAGATTCTCCAGCTGCAGACAGCTGGAGATATAGCCCTTCTGAAGGGCTAATAAAATTTTACACTTTGGTTTGTCACTTTCTTCTGATGTCTTGACATTTCCATTTCACTGTGATTATGGAATGAAAGT
The DNA here is from genome assembly GCA_021461705.1 of Cryptotis parvus. NCBI lineage: Eukaryota > Metazoa > Chordata > Mammalia > Eulipotyphla > Soricidae > Cryptotis > Cryptotis parvus. The sequence continues at coordinate 30,929 of JAJIBD010028790.1, forward strand.
GTGTCTTACTTTCTGGCCTGAGGGATGGCTCTTGTAATTTTGATATTGTCTTTATTTAAGCAATGGATTCAGAGAGTTTATTAAAATAGCCCATGTTGTGCGCTCTATAAGTGTGTAGACACTTCTATATTGGCACCACTATTTTCTGTCAACATTTACAAAAAAAATGTTTTACTCCTCACTTAATCCAAAGTTACCTTTTCATTTATTCTTACATTCTTCTGATTGTTAAATTTTTTGCTACTTAGTAGGTTTATGCCTATTTTAGGGCCAGAGTTAATATAATGAGTGGATTCAAATGATTAGTTTCAAGCCTGGGTAAGGGTTAGGTTTTTGGAGCTTTTAGTTGCTAGATTTTTTTTCTGTGCTCATTATTTAATTGAAAATCAAATATAGGAATATAATTAAAGTTAGGAAAATTGGTAGTTATTGTCATAGGTATAGGTCAGGATAACTAGGGTTATGATTGAAATTAGGATTAGAGGTAAGGTTGGAAATTGTGTAGTGCTTAGTATTGCTATGTTCAAAAAATAAAAGAGAGTGAAGAATCAGAAATTGTGAAATTTGGGTTACCTGTTAGGTATGCACTTATGCTTGGGTCAGGGATAGTATTATGATAGAACTATCAATATGATCAGCCTCTACCTAGAATGAATGCTAGGTTTGTAGAGGTGCTGGGTGTTTGCTTTTGATGTGTTCATTCTTAAAAATCTGGATTACTTGGTATTTTCTTCCTATGCTTGGCCAGGATTGCAATAAATAATGATAGAATTAACCTTAGCTAAGATTTATGGTTAGGTTTGTGGAAATTTTAGGTGTCAGATTTTACTCTGTTCTTTCTTTAAAATGAATATTATATTAAGTATAGAGAAATGATCAAGTAAGAAAATTGGTAGTTTTCTTATCAGAAAGATCAGCCTTTATTATAGGCTTGGGTTCCTATGATGAATAGGCAAGGGTTAAGGTTAGAAATTGTGTGGGATTTAGGTGATAAATATTGATGTTTTCAGAAAGAAACAGTGAATTTTGGATGGTTGTTAAAAATGGGCTAATAGGTCAATGTTTATGGTAGGGTCAGTTCTACTGTAAAGATAGCACTAGCTCCAGGCTATGTTTAGGCTTAGGGTTGTGGAGGTTTTAGGTGTCAGCTTTTTTCTATATTTATTCTTAAAATAAATGTCAAATATAGAATAAGTAGAAAAATTGGTAGTTTTTCAGAAAACTCAGCCTTACTATGGGCTAAGTTTAAGATGAAGAACGGGCTTGAATAGGTTTAAGAATTGTCTCGGTTTTTTCTGATTGTTCTGATAAGTAATTGCTACTTATAAAGAAAAAATGTGATGAAAAGTGTTAGATGATCGTTTCATTAGCTAGTAAGTAGATTTATGTTTATCCTTGGGTCTGGTTTATTACAATGTTAGGATTAGATTCACCAAGAGTTTGGGTCAGGGTTGTGGACTTTCAGTTGTCAGATATTTCTGTGTTTATTATTTAAAATTAATGTTAAGTACAGAAAAAAAGATTAAGTTTAGAAAATTGGTTGTGTTCTAATCAGTAAAGGGAAGGCTTACTTCAACTAGGATTAGGATGAGGAATAGGGCTGAGATTTAGAGTTGGGAATTGCATAGCGGTTAGGTGATAAACATTGTTATGTTCAAAAAATGAAGGAGGAAGTCAAGTGTTTGGTGGTTGTCATATTTGGGTAATTGGTTGGTTTATGCCTATCCTTGATCAGGCTTAGTATAATGATAAGATTAGCTTCAGACTAGGGAGTTTGGTTACACTCTGGATTCTTTAGGTGTTCACCAATTCCTTGTTCATTCAGAAATAAGATTGTAAGTATAGAAAAATAATTAATTTTAGAATGATTAATAGTTTGGGCAGTATTGCAAGTTGCCCTTACTATGGGCTGTGTTTAGGATTAGGAATTTCTAATCCTAGGAATTATGTAGGGTTTGGGTTTTTAAATATGTCTTCAAAATAAAAGAGAAATCAGTTGTTGGGCAATTGTTAAATTGAGCTAATTGATATTTTTTGTGCTTATTGTAGTGATAGGATTAGTCTTGGTCAAGATTTGGGGTTAGGTTTGTGAAGGTTCATGCTGTCAGCTTTATCTGTGTTCACTCTTAAAATTTAATGTTCAGAATAAAAGATATTTAAATTTAGGAAAGTTTGTAGTATTGCATCAACAAAGTTGAGCCTAACTATGGCAAGGGTTAGGATGATTCACATGGCTGGTTTGGCTGGAATTTTCATAGGATTAAGGTAAAAAGTATTTCTATGTTCAAAAAGAAAGGGGAAATAAAGGATTGGGAGATTTTTCTAATTTTGGATAATTGGTAGATTTATGCCTACCCATGGGTATGGCTTTGTATAAGGGTAGGATATTTTTTCTGTATTCATTCTTAAAAAAGAATTTAAATGTAGACATTTTAGGAAATTGGCATTTTTTGGCATTAGTAGAAGTCAGATTTTCTATGTCTTAGTTTAGGATTAGGGATAGTGCTAGGGTTAGTTTTGGGAACTAAATAGCACTTACTTGATTAGTATTGCTTTGTTTATAGGGAAAAAAAGATGTTAAGTTTTTGGCAATTGTTAAATTCGGGTCAATTGGTAGGTTTATGCCTAAGCAGTTTCAGGCTTAATATAATGATAGGATTAGGCTCAGACTATGGTAAGTTTATGATTGTGAAGGTTTTAGTTGCTATCTTTTTCTGTATTCATTGTTAAAAATAAAATTTAAGTAAAAAAATATTACATTTGGACAATATGGTTTATCCAAAATAATTAGTATCAGAGCCAGGGCACATCTCTTCAGCTCCACAGTTCTCCCTGCATTAACATACGCCCCAGAGACCTGGGCCCCTACGAAAGCAGGATGAGAACACTATTCGAAGTGTCCCAAAGAGGAATCGAAAGAGCTATGCCTGAAATATCACGCCTCACTCAAGTGAAAGAAGGAATCCAGAGCTCCGATATCCATCGCTGTTCCAAAGTCAGGGACACTGTCTTGTTTGCCAAGGCATCGAAAATCAGATGGGCTGGACATGTAATGCGATTTGGAGATGACCGCTGGACTAGAGCCTTTACCGACTGGATCCCACTGGTTGTCAAAAGATCATGTGGCTGTCCACCTACAAGATGGTCAGACTTCTTCGTCAAGACCCTGAACAAAAGGTTTGAGGTTCTTCGTATTCCTGAAGCAACCAGATGTCATTGGACTACACTGGCACGTGATAGGGTCAAATGGAAATGTTCTGGTGCCCGCTCGAGCAAATCAATGAATAATGGGATGTCAAGTGATCAAGTGATCAGAACTAGGATTAGTATCAAAACTGGGTCTAGGATTAGGATTTGGGTTTGTGTAGAATCTACCTGTTAAGTATTATTAGTATTCAAAGGTAAAAAATATAAGTAAGGTATTAATATTTTTTAATTTTGGCTGCTTTGTAGATTTATGTCGATGCTTGAGTCAGGTTTAAGATTATGCTAGGATTTTCCACAGTGAGAGTTAGGATTAGACTTGTAGAGGGTTTTGGTATTAGCTTTTTCTGTTATTTTTTAACATGAAAATTAAATATAGAAAGATGTTAAAATTTAGGAAAATTGCATCTTTTTTAATCGGTAAAGATAAGATTGTATATAGCCTAGGATTATAATTCCAAATTAGACTAGAGTTAGGAATTGTGTAGGTTTCAGTGATAAATCTTGCTGTGTCCAAAGAGAAAATAAAAATTCTTTATAGAAAGACAATCACATTTTTGAAAACAGGCAGTTTTGGGCATCAGTAAAGGTCAAGGTAACTGTGCCTTGTAGTGAGGATTAGGTTTAGGTCTAAAGATTAGGTTTGAAATTGTTTACTGTTTATGTGTTTAGTATTTAGGAGCATTGATAGGTTTTGCATCAGTAATCACCAAGTTTACTAAACTGTAGGTTTAGGATTAGAGTTAGGGATTGTTTAGAGTTTAGGTGTTTGTTTTCTCTTCAATGATGATAATGGAACTGAGGAATTGCATGATTATAAAATTTCTTTATAGGTTTTTTTTCCTAAGATTGAGTCAGATTTAGAATAAGTCTAGTACTAACATTAGGGTTATACCAGGTTAATAATTAGTGTTAAGTTTGTGGAGGTTGTAAATTATTTTTTTAATGACACTATAATGAGATGTTCAACAAGTTTTGAAGAAACCATAGCACAGGTAATCAGCAAAGCAGAAGAATGTATGGTGGTTGAAATGAAAAGGCAATTTTAGTCAGAAATGACTAAAATGAAGAATATGGAAGGTGATATAAAAAGTCAATAGAAGCTCTGAACATCAGAATAACAGAAACTGAGCAAAAGATTGTGGAGCTGCACGATGAGGAGGAGGAGGAAATAGGAAAATGCAGAAAGTGGGGAAACAGTCTGAAAAGAAATGAACAGCATGCTAGCGAACTATGGGTGGAGTTCAAGAGGAACAACATAAGAATCATTGCAGTCCCTTAAATGATTGAATTATTGAAGAACAGGAAGGTAAATGTGAAGATATGTTAAAGAAATCACCAATAAAGCTTCCCAGAGCTGAGAATTAGAGGCACTGAGATCACAGAGTTGACTGTGAAGGGTCCCAGTAAACATAGATACAGTTAGGAAAATTCTAAGACACATAATATTCAAAATGACAAAATTTAAGGATAGAGACAGAATGCTAAAAGCAGCAAGATCCAGAAAGGTACTTATACAAAGGAAACTTTTATAAGGACAGCAGGTCTTATCAAATGAAACTATAAGTCCGAAGAACATAGAAAGATATAGGGCCTTTTCAGTGTTTGTTCTAAAAATTCAGTTCAGTTTGGGGGATATCACTCAATTAAGAAAATTAGTATTTTTTCATAAATTCAGGTTTACAATGTTTTAGGGTTAGGATTCAGCTAGGGATTATGTAGGATTTAGGTGTTAAGTATTAGTATATTCAAAGCTAGTTTTATTATAATCACAGGTTGAGCATTATGATACCTGGGGAAGAGAATGGTGTTATCTTTGTGGAGGTTTTAGGTTTCTGCTTTTTCAAACTTCATTCTAAAATAAAAGTTCAGTTTTGAGAGATCATAAAATTTAGACAACTTGTAATTTTTGTGATCAGTATGCTTAGACTTTCTATGCCTTAAGGTTAAGGTTAGGTAAAGCTAGGCTTATTACTGGGGATGTAGGGATTAGGTGTTAAATACTGCTCTGTTCAAAAGTAAAAAGCAAAATGAGGTGTTGTTGACTGTTAAATTCAGGTGAATTGGTACATTTATGCCTATGTTGGAACAGTTTTAATACACAGATAGAATTAGCATTATGCTTGGCCTATTGCTGAATTAGATTTAGGTTTGTGAAGGTTTTAGGTGTTAGATTTTTTTTAGAGTTCATTCTTATAAACTAAAGTTCAGGTTTTGAAGATCATTAAATTTAGGAAGTTCATAGTTTTGTGGATCATGTAAAAGTTAGGTTTACTATACCTTAGATCTATAGGTATGTTAGAGCTAGTGTTAGCTTTGTGGAATTGTAGGGTTCAGGTGATATGTATTTCTCTGTTCAAAGATACAAATGGAAAAGTAGTTTCGGAATTGTTAATTTTAGGATAATTTTTAATTTTATGACTTATACTTGGATGGAGTTAGCATATAGATAGATAGGATTAACATTATGATAAGTTTTTGTCTAGGATAATTTTTTATTTTATGCAGTTTTAGGTGTTCTTACTTTCATTGTTCATGTTTAAAAAAACAAAGTTCATTTTCGGGATATCATTACATTTAGGAATACTGGTATGGGCCAAAGTGACAGCACAGCAGGGAGGGTGTTTGCCTTGCACATGCTGACCCTGGTTCAATCACAGGTATCCCATATGTTTTCCACAGTGCGAGGAGTAATTCCTGAGTGTAGAGCCAGGAGTAACCCCTGAGCATTGCTGGGTGTGACCCCCAAACAAAAAAATATATAAAGGAATACTGGTAGTTTTCAGCATCAGTAAAGATAATCTTGCTGTGCTTTTGGGTTAGGAGTAGATCTAGTATTAGGGTTAGGAAATTTTAAGTATAACTGTGTTCAAAGTTAAAAAGAAAGTGAAGTAATGGATGTTTGTTACAGTTGGACTAATTAACAGGCTTATGCCTCTATTTGAGGTTATTTCTCTCTTTGAGGTTTATGTTCCTCCTGTGCCCAGATGATTATGAGGGAGAGAAGGCTAGTTCTAGCCCTGGCCCACCATCCCAGCAGAGCCTTGCAAAAAGCCAGAGGAACGCCCACACCAAGAGGACAGCTATTTTCAACATGCAGAGTCCATAGCTCATCAGAGCTCCACCCAGCAGGAAAGCTGATCTTTCCCCTTTCTGTGTGACTGTTTTGCAGCCGTGCTGTTCATCAATACATGCACAAGATGAGCCACTACTAGAGTATCCCACTGCCTGGCAGAGCCTGGCAAGCTACCAGTATGTATTTGATATGCCAAAAACCAATAACAATTATAGACCTCAGACTCATGACCTGAAGGAATGGGTTGAGGCTCTTCATGTTCCTGAAGTGAGCAATTGCCCTTGGGGTAAACTAGCATGTGATAGGACATATGGAGATGTTATTGGTACCCACTCAAGAAAATCAATGAACAATGGGAAGATATGTGAAATCAAGTGATGCCTCTATTTAGGTCAGAGTTAGTATAATAAAAGGAAACCCATTAGAATGAGCCTATGCCTAGCATTTTGGTTAGGTTTGTATTATCCTTTCCTCTTCATTTCTTTTTTTTTTGGGGTCACAACCGGCAAAGCTCTGGGTTACTCCTGTCTCTGCACTCTGGAATTACTTCTACTGGTGCTTGGAGGACCATACGGGATGACGCCTATGAATCTGGGTCAGCTGTTTGCAAGGTAATTGCCATACCTACTGGATTATTGCTTCAGCCCCATCCTCTGTTTATTCTTTTAAAAGTTAAGTATAGGAATATCATTCCATTAAGGAAATTTGTAATTTTCAATATCAGTAAATGTCTGGTTTACTGTGTTAGGGTTACATTTAGAATTAGGGCTAGGATAAAGGTTAGGGATTGTGTAGGGTTTAAATATTAAGTGTTGCTCTGTTTGAAATTTAAAAAAGGAAATGAAGTGTGGCAAATTGTTAAATATGAAAGAATTGGTGGGTTTATGCATATGCTTGCTACAGAGTTATTATAATGATAGGAGTACCCTTGGGTTCTGTTATGTTTAGGTTTTTGGAGGTTTTAGGTGTTAGCTTTTATTTCTCACTCTGAAAAATGATAGTTAAAGGAAACTTACACTGGTGGAGTGTTTGGTGTTGAATTATTGCATCCCTAAAACTCAATTATCAGTAACTTTGTAAATCATGACTCTTTAAAGAAAATATTTTAAAAATGATATATAAGTATAAGGAGATCTTAAATTTAGGAATATTGGTAGTTTTGGAATCTGTAAAGATCATGCTTAAAGTGTTATAGGATTGGGATTTATGCTAAGATTATGTTTAGGAATTATGTAGCATTTAGTGTTAAGAATTGCTCTGTTGAAAGATAAAATGGTTGAAATTTGAAATTCAGTGAGTTGGGAGGTTCATACCTGTCGGGGCGCTCCCGCGGGGTCCCCGACAGTGCCGGGAAGCGAGTTCCCTTCTACCTCCAAGCCGGCAAGGAATGGATGGACACTCAGGAATCCGATGCGGTTTTAAAAAGCTTTACTTATCACAGGTTCAGGCATACAAATCAGCAAAAAGGAAAACCCGATGCTTAGGATTCCAGGCTAGAACCCCAGCCACGTGTAGGCCAAGATGGCGACCACCACGTGTGAAACTTCCAAGGGGAATAAACGCTCACAAGGCGAGATCCCACCGGGAAGAAGAAGCCCGGGAGAGCGGGGAACCGGCAAGTTTATACCCCCCCGCAACACAGACCTTCCTCCCATTGTTATGGAAAGCAGGGAGGGTCCAATGCCCTCTGGTAATCCCTCCCTGCATCTCACCTAGGGCCTTTACTGTGCTAATGTTTTGAGCCGGGAAGGCCTTTGAAATGTAGAGAAGGGGGTTTCTGAGATGGCATGTCACTGTACCAAAGACCAACACCAATGCCAGTTAAATATTTCTCCAAGCCTTCACAAGTCTCCTCTACTTCATTGTAGTTTTATATTTTAGTTGCCTTTGAGTATATCAGGGAGCCATGCTTGTTTGCTTGGAAGCAAACAGCATTTCTCTCTGGTCTAATTACTTAGGTGTCCTACGTGGCCCAGGCTAATATGCTGGTAAGATCTAGCTAGTCCCACGATGATTGTGATAGCATGGGAGAATATTTATACCAGCTAGTACAGCATACATGGTCGGATAAACTGCCACATTTAGACTACCCCTTATCTATGGAGTGATTTGCGGGAGGCAATCCAGAGCAGATGCAGCAGCCCTTAGGAGTCCTGCAACACATACCTGTGTTTGAATTTGGATTAGTATGATTATAGAATTAGCCTTAGCTTTTAGCACTCTTAGAGTTCTAGTCTTAAGACTAGCTTGTGAATGTTTTAGTTTTTAGCTTTTCCTGTGGTTATTATTAAAAATGAAAATTAACCAGTATGCAGAGCTGCATGGCGGCTAGGGGAGACTGGAGCCGGCTCGCGCCGAGCCCAGCTGGCGATGGGATCCCGAGGAGGGCAGATGGGTTTTGGGTGTTGGCCCATCGCCTCTGGGGGTCCCGGGAGGCAGCCGGATGAAACTCTCGCCCATCACACTAGCCACCATCTTCGCTGTCCGGACGCTGAGAAACTGACCCACGACCAGATCAACTGAGCAAAACCAGTTCGAGCCCAGGTAGGCGGCTCCCAGAAGCGGGAATCACTGGGAATTCGCCAGATGGAGTCAGGGTTAAGCCCCTCCCCCTCCATTTTTGTCGAGTCTGGTGGACCCGCCCAGGAGCTGCCCGGGAACCAGTATGCAGAGCTGTGCAAGCGGCTGGGGAGACTGGAGCCCGGCTCGCGCCGAGCCCAGCTGATGATGGGATCCCGAGGAGGGCAGATGGGTTTTGGGTGTTGGCCCATCGCCTCTGGGGGGTCCCGGAAGCAGCCGGATGAAACTCGCCCATCACACTAGCCACCATCTTCGCTGTCCAGACGCTGAGAAAATGCCTCACGACCAGATCAACAGAGCAAGACCAGTTCGAGCCCAGATCGCGCGGCCGCAAGCGGCCGCACGGTCCACTAAAATAGTGAAACAGTAATGTCTTTTAATGCACTGTATTCCACGAAGAGCAGGAAAGTTTATCGGGAAGGAGATATAAAGACGAAAGAAATGACATACAGAATCTGCCAAGTAGTTGAGGTGCGGGAGGGGGAGGGAGGTGGGGACATTGGTGATGGTAGATGGGTTTGGGTGGAGGGATGGGTGTTGGAACACTGTAGATCCAAAACTCTACATGAGCATCTTTCAATTGTAAAAAAATAAAAAAAATTAAAAAAAGAAAATTAAGTATATGGAGATCATTACATTTATGAATATTAGTATTTTTGGTATCATAAAAGTCGGATTTACTGCTGGTTATGTTATGATTCACGGCAGAGCCTGGCAAACTACCCGTGTTGTATTTGGCATGCCAAATACCAGTAACAATTACAGACCTCATTCCCGTGACCTGATGGAATGGTTTGAGGCTCTTTATGTTCCTGCAGTGGGCTGATGCCCTTGGGCTATCCTCGCATATGACAGGACGTATTGAGATGTTACTGGTGCCCACCGAGCAAATCAATGATATATGGGAAGACAGTGATAGTGATGACAGTAATAGACAGTGATGTTATGCAATTTGGAGACAACCACTGGACTAGAGTCGTTACTGACTGGATCCCATGGGATGTCAAAAGATCACGTGGCCGCCCACCTACAAGATGGAGAGACTTCCTTGTCAAGACCCTGAAGGAATGGTTTGAGGCTCTTCATATTCCTGGATCAACCAGATGCCATTGGGCTACATTGGTACATGATAGGCTCCAATGGAAATGTTACTGGCGCCCACTCAAGCAAAGGGATGAATAACGGGATTCAAGTGATCAAGTGATCAAGTTATGATTAGAATTAGGGTTAGGGAGTATATAGGGTTTGAATGTTAAGTACTTCTCTGTTCAAAGATTAAAAGGGAAGTGATTTTTGGGGATTTGGGGGCTACTTAGTAGGTAGCCCTATGCTGAGTCAGGTTACTATTATGACAGGATTAGCATTAGGATTACTGTGGAGAGGGATTACTCCCCAGCAATATTCAATATAGGGACCCAGCAATAGGGACCTGCTCAGACCATACAGGGTTGGGGACCACAAGAGCTATACTCAGTGATGCTTTGCCAGGGATGAAACCAGGGTCCAATACAAGAACCATATACTATCTCTAAGTAACTCTTTAATTTCCATTAAAAATAAATTATACCAGTTTGTTGAAGGGTAGATGGTGACGTTGAACATGGGGATGTGGATCTGAAGGAATAGAGCTCTTGATGACAAGGCAGTAGTTCACACTGTCAGTGATAGTTGTAGGCTAGTAGAGCTACCACCATGGTGCTGTGGGGAGGAGCTGACACGCATGTATGGGGATGACTCCCAGAACTTCACATGTAGAACACATGTGTTATACCTCCTGAGATACTGTCTTCTCTCTATCAAATTTCTTGTGTGCCTTATTTACAGTTTCATTCTTAGGTCAAGTGATAGATCCCAATTCATTCAGAACACTCAACTTTAGCTTTCTAAGACTCACAGAAATGAGAAATCCAGGAAAACTGAGACAAGGATTGTCTAAATTGTTAAGAGATATTTGTTATGTGGATAAATACTTCTGCTAAGTCTGTTCTGTTCTTCAATACCTTTTTTAAATATTTTATTATACCACCATGAGCTATACAATTACAAAGATGTTCATAATTTGGGTTATGTCTTACAGTGTTCCAGCACCCATCCCTCCACCAGTGCATATTTCCCACCACCAGCGTCCCCAATTCCCTCACCCCTCCCCTAACTTGCCTCTATGGCCAGTTTATTATCTCTTTCTCTTTCTCTATCTCTCTCTTCCTTCTCTTACTCATCGTGAATTGCAATACATACATTTAGAAGTCATCATGTGTATCTTACTGCCTGTATTTAATGCTCAGTTTTAGGTTGGTATTAGGAATTACGACAATTATTAGCACTCTGTTTCTTTCTGTCTTACCTAACCTCTGATGCCTACACGTTTGTGTAATTTTCACCTTTGATAAGACCTCCTGATCCATGTTTCGCCTGACCTTGGATATTGGTATCATACTAGGTGTGTATGTCTGTGTCATGCAAATAAATGCAGTCATTCTATATCTGTCTTTTTCCTTCTGGCTAATTTCACTCAACATGATCCTCTCCATGTCCATCCATTCATAGGCAAATTTCATAGCTTCATTTTTCCTAACAGCTGCATAGTATTCCATTGTGTAGATGTACCACAGTTTATTTATCCACTCATCAGTTCTCGGGCACTTTTGTTGTTTCCAGATTCTGGCTATTGTGAATAGTGCTGCCATGAAAATAAAGGTGCAGATGGTGTTTTCATTGTGTGTTTTTGGCTTACCAGGGTATGTTCCCAAAAATGATATGGCTAGGTCAAATGGGAGCTCAATGTCTAGTCTTTTGGGGGAATGTCCATATTGTTTTCCAAAAAGGTTGCACCTGTCGATATTTCCACCAACAATGGATGAAAGTTCCCTTTTCCCTGCATCCATGCCAACATTTTTGTTCTTGCTCTTTTGGATATGTGCCGGTCTCTGTGGTGTGAGAATATATCTCATGGTTATTTTGATTTGCATCTCTCTGATGATTAGTGATGATGAGCATTTTTTCATATGCCTTTTAGTCATTCGAATTTCTTTCTTATCAAAGTTTCTGTTCATTTCTTCTCCTCATTTTTTGATGGGGTTGGCTATTTTCTTCTTGTAAAGTTCTACCAGTGCCTGTTGTATCCTGGATATCAACCCCTTATCAGTTGGCTATTGAGTGAATATTCCATCCCATTCTGTGGACTGTCTTTGTATCTTGGTCACTGTTTCTTTTGAGGTGCAGAAGCTTTTCAGTTTCATGTACTCCCATATGTTTATCTTTGCTTCCAGTTGCCTTGTTAGTGATGTTTCATCTTTGAAGATGCCTTTAGCTTCAATGTCGTGGAGGGTTTTTCCTATATTTTCTTCAATGTACTTTATGGAGTCAGGTCTGATATTGAGATCTTTAAGCCATTTTGATCTGATTTATGCATGGTCTTAGACAGAGGTCCAAATTCATTTTCTTACACGTAGCTGCCCAGTTTTCCCAGCACCACTTGTTGAAGAGGCTTTCCTTTCTCCAGTTTGGATTCTGCAACTTTATCAAAAATTAAATGATCACATGTTTGAGGATGGGTATCAGGATACTCGACTCTATTCCATAGGTCCACAGGTCTGTTTTTATTCCAACACCATGCTGTTTTAATTACTACTGCTTTGTAATACAGTTTGAAGTTGGGAAAGGTGATGCCTCCCATCTTCTTTTTGCCCAGAATTGCTTTAGCTATCTGTAGGGGTTTATTGTTCTATACGAATTTCAGGAGTTCGGTCAATTTCTTTGAAGAATGTCATGGGTATCCTTATAGGGACCGCATTAAATCTGTACAAAGGTCTAGGGAGTATTACCATTTTTACAATGTTGATTCTTCCTATCCATGAGCAACAAATATGTTTCCATTTCTTCGTGTTCTCTTTTATTTCTTGTAGAAGTATCTTGTTTCTTTTTATGGGTCCTTTACACACTTGGTTAAGCTGATTCCTAAGTATTTGATTTTCTGTGGTACAATTATGAATGGAATAGTTTTCTTAATATCCCTTTCTTCTCTCTTTTTATTTGTATATAGGAAAGCCATCGACTTTTGGGTATTGATTTTGTACGCTGTCACTCTACTATAAGCATCTATTGTTTCTAGGAGTTTTTTTGGTAGAAAGTTTAGGGTTTTCTAGTTATATATCATGTCATCTGCAAATAGTGATAGCTTGACTTCTTCCTTGCCTATCTGGATGTCCTTAATGCCCTTTTCTTCTCTGATTGTTATGGCAAGTACTGTATTGAATAAAAGAGGTGAGAGGGAGCAACCTTGTCTTGTCCCTGATCTTAGGGAAAAGGTTTTCAATTTTTCCCCATTGAGAATGATACTCACTGTGGGCTTTTGGTAGATGACTTTGACTACCTTGAGGAA
>JAJIBD010028791.1:0-39587 GCA_021461705.1 Cryptotis parvus
ATGCAAATAAATGCAGTCATTCTTATATCTGTTTTTTCCTTCTGGCTAATTTCATTCAACATAATCCTGTCCATGTCCATACATTTATAGGCAAATTTCATAACTTCATTTTTTCCTAACAGCTTCATAGTATTACATTGTGTAGATGTACCAAAGTTTCTTTATCCAGTCACCAGTTCTTGGGCACTCTGGTTGTTTCCACATTCTGGCTATTGTGAATAGTGCTGCTATGAAAATAAAAGTGCAGATGGTGTTTCCTCTGTGTGTTTTTTGGCTTCCCAGGGTATATTCCCAGGAGTGGTATGGCTGGGTCAAATGGGAGCTCATTTTCTAGTCTTTTGGAGGAATGTCCATATTATTTTCCATAAAGGCTGTACCAGTCGGCATTCCCACCAACAGTGAATGAGAGTCCCTTTTCTTCGCATCCACACCAGCACATGTTGTTCTTGCTATTTTGGATATGCGCCAGTCTCTGTGGTGTGAGATGATACTCATTGTTTTGATTTGCATCTCTCTGATGATTAATGATGATGAGCATATTTTCATATGTCTTTTGGCCATTCATATTTCTTCCTTGTTGAAGTTTCTGTTCATTTCTTCTCCCCATTTTTTTGATGGGGTTGGCTGTTTTCTTCTTGTAAAGTTCTACCAGTGCCTTATAGATCCCAGATATTAACCCCTTATCAGATGGGTAGTGGGTGAATATTCTTTCCCATTCTGTGGACTGTCTTTGTATCTTGGTCACTGTTTCTTTTGAGGTGAAGGAGCTTTTTAGTTTCATGTAGTCCCATATGTTTATTTTTTTCTTCTAGTTGCTTTGCTAGTGGTGTTTCATCTTGAAGATGCCTTTAGCTTCAATGTCGTGGAGGGTTTTCCTATATTTTCTTCAATGTACTTTATGGATTCAGGTCTGATATTGAGATCTCTAATCCATTTTGAGCTGAGTTTTGTGCATGGTGTTAGACACAGGTCCAAATTCATTTTTTTTACTTGTTGCTGCCCGGTTTTCCCAGGACCACTTGATGAAGAGGCTTTCCTTGCTCCATTTTGAACTTTTTGTTCCTTTATCAAAGATTAAATGATCATGTATTTGAGGCTGGGTGTCAGGATACTCAACTCTATTCCATAGGTCCACAGGTCTGTTTTTATTCCAATACCATGCTGTTTTAATTACTGCTGCTTTGTAGTACAGTTTGAAGTTGGGAAGGGTGATGCCTCCCATCTTCTTTTTTCCAAGGATTGCTTTAGCTTGTGGGCATTTATTATTCCATACAAATTTCAGGAGTGTTTAGTCAATTTCTTTTGAAGCATGTCCTGGGTATTCTTATAGGGACTGCATTGAATCTATATAAAGCTCTAGGGAGGATTACCATTTTGACAATGTTGATTCTCCCGACCCATGAGCAGGGAATGTGTTTCCATTTCCTTGTTTTCTCTTTTATTTCTTGAATTGGTGTTTTATAGTTTTCTTTGTACAGGTCCTTTATGCTCTTCTTTAAACTGATCCCTAGGTATTTGATTTTCTGTGGCACAGTTGTGAATGGGATCATTTTCTTAATATCCCTTTCTTCTCTTTTGTTATTTGTATATAGGAAAGCCACTGACTTTTGGGTATTGATTTTGTACCTGCCACTCTACTATAGGTATCTGTTGTTTCTAGGAGCTTTTTTGGTAGAGAGTTTAAGGTTCTCTAGGTATAATATCATGTCATATGCAATAGTGATAGCTTGGCTTTTTCCTTGTCTATCTGGATGCCCTTAATGTCCTTTTCTTCTATGATTGCTATGGCAAGTACTTCCATTACTATATTGAATAGAAGTGGTGAGAGTGAGCAACCTTGTCTTGTCCCTGATCTTAGGCGGAAGGCTCTGCAAAAATGGAAAAACTGAAAAGTTTTTCTCCATTGAGAATGATACTCGCAGTGGGCTTTTGGTGGATGGCTTTGACTATATTGAGGAAGGTTCCTTCAGTTCCCATTTTATGGAGGGTTTTTATCATGAAGCGGGTATTGGATCTTGTCAAATGCTTTCTCTGCACCTATCGTGAAACAAACAATTTCTATTTTCCCAGAAAGTCTCCTCTTAGGTTAAAAAATAAATTTATACACACACACTTTATACCTAGGTCAATAGAAACACATGCACATGAATGTCAGCGGCAGCTTTAGGTATGATAGCCAACACTACGATCAGCCCGTATGTTCACCAGCAGGGAAAAGATGAGTTGAAGTATGTTCATAGAATGGAATATCAGGCTGTAATAACAAGAGATAAACTGCTGTTACATGCAGTAATGAAGAGGAATCACATACTGTTGGGTCAGAGAAACTAATAAAAGGGGTTGGGGAGTGGACTTGAAGGACTGGAGCAAATGCTTTGCAAGCAGGTGGCCCTGACCCCTCCAGGAGCAACCCCTGAGCACCATTGCAGGAATAGGCCCTGAGCACCTCTGGCTGTGACCGCAAACAAAATAAGGAAGAAAATCCCGCACAGACTAATGTATATTATATGAGTAAGTTTGTTTATATGAAATTCAAGGACAGAAAGAAATAAAAGCATGGATGATGGTAGGATTAGAAGGAGAAGCGGCACTAGCTGGTGAGGGGCCCGAGAATGCTTCCTGGGTGCCAGCGCACCCCTGCCCAGGTCAGGTGACGTCACCCCGGGTGTGCTCACAGCCTGTCCACCTGCCAACAAGGACATTTCATCGGGTTTGCAAGCTGGGTCACCTTACATGGATAGCTTGAGATTGCCAGAGGAGGAATTTGTACACACAGAATGTTTTGGGAACACAGTACAGGGGGTAGGGCATTTTCTGTGCACGTGGCCAATCCAGGCTCAGTCCCATATGCTTCCCTCATGCACCTCCAGGAGTAATTCCTGAGAGCAGAGCCAGGAGTTAACTCCTCAGCAGCACGGATATGGCCCAAAAAATTAAAATTAAAAAAAGAATGAATATGCAGCTGATTTTACAAGTTGGGGAAGTTAGGTGATGAGCACTGGCCAGTCTACCTCTTACAGTCGTTCGCAAATCCTTGGCTTCTCTAGGCGTGGATCGGTGGTAGAGCACATGCTTGGCATTTTTGAGCCCCTGGGTTCTATCTCTGGGCCCGCTTGCCCCCACCGCAAAATCTTGGTGTCTGATTGTAGAATAATACTGGAGAGATACAGGGTGAGGGAGGCTGAAGTGGTCTTTCTGCCAAACCCAAGTAGTGAGGAGAAATGGTGATGCTTTCCGATATGTCTTAACTCATGAATATGAAGTTGACTGCCCAGTGCTTGCCTTTTTCTATCCTGCCTTTAGTGCAAAGTAAGAGGTTTGTTGTTTTGTTTGTTTGTTTGTTTGTTTTTGCTGTGTTCTTAAAGCAGCTAAAAAATAATTTAAAAAATTGTCAGTTTGCCATAACCTTTCATTAGACTCCTTTTGATGTGTTGCTAAATTTATGTCCATTTGATTTTGAATGGCTCAAAAGTTTTTTTTTTTTTCCTTTTTTAGGAGCATTCTGGAAGAGTTTTCCGACTCCAGTTTGATGAATTCCAGATTGTCAGTAGTTCACACGATGACACGATCCTCATCTGGGACTTCCTAAATGACCCAGCGACCCAAGCAGAACCCCGATCCCCTTCTCGAACATACACCTATATTTCCAGATAAATAATCTTAACCTGACCTCATACTTGCCCAGGTATGAAAAGGATTGTGTACACAGCAATGTGGCTTGCAGGTGGAATATTGGCTGTCAGGTGTGGCTGGTTCCAGGAACTCCTCCTGCCCTTCTCTCCCGGCCTGTTATACCAGGGAAGCAAGCGCCCAGCACGGGACAGGCTGGGCTGCACACTGGAGCTTCCTTAGCGTGGTGACAGCCAGCCTCATTTCTCCATAATTCTTAAAGTAGATCTGGGTGATCATTATATGCTAGAACTAATAATTAATGGTATTGTTAAAAAAATAAAATGTGATTTTAATCTGTGTCAAGGCTGAGAGTAATAACCCAAAAAGCACATGTCCTTATATTTCTTAGAGCAAACCAGAGTGTATTGTACAGTCCCTAAAACCAAGCAGCTACTTCATATGTGAGTGGGAAATCTCGGCGAAATACTACGTTGGCTTAGAGCTCTGGCTTGTCAGTGCCACTTGATTGCAAATGGTAGCTTTTGCGTCCTTATCCCTACTGCCCTCCTATAAAAGAGAAGACTGCAAAGATTGCTCGTCCCATGCTTGCCTTGTGGCAGAGAGGCACAGCCAGAAAGCTCTGCTGGCACCTTTGAAGGGGTCTGAGTGATGGCTCATGCTCCAGCCTCCCCAGCCAGCCCACAAGGCAGGCAGGCCTAGGAGGGCAGTTCAAGCCGTGTGCCCTTGAGCGTGTAATTCCCTAGAGCCTTGGCTTCCTTTCATGGAAGCCAAGGAGAGTCCTGACCCTGCCTGCAAGGTCCGTTGCAAGTCTCAGTGTGTGGTACAGTGTTGCCACATACCAAGCTTCAGTAATAAGTAGCGTGTACCTAACCCCCTCGCACCAGATTTTTTTTCTTCCCCTCAGATGATTATGGCGTTTTGCCATCTTTAACATTTTTCCCGGTTCTCTGTTTATGCCTCTTCTTCCTCTCGTCCTTGAGACAGACATCTGCTAGCTGGGTTTTCTAAACCTGTACCCAAACTCCCTTTGTAAACTTATTTTTTTAACCCTCGTCCAGGACTTCCAGTCTTATCACAGATGGCCCCTGAATTTGTATCTCTAAGCTCAGTCCCATCTTAGTCTCTGGGACCAGGTTCCAGCCAGTGCCTCCATGTGTTTTTTAAAGTTCCAAGAGCATTCCCGGTGCATCCAGCAATGTGACTTTTCCTGTTCCGCATCATCTGTCCCCTTGTGCGGGCACCCAGATAGCTTTATACACCGTCGCCCTAACTCCTTCTGCCCTTTCTCTCCCGGGAACAGCTCTGTTTCCGGCCACTCAGAGCCATCCATAACCAGTCCCGACAATAAAAAACTTGCTTACGTACACTCTAGCCTGCTCCTCTTGGTCGCAAAAGATCAGAGTCACATTTGCCTCCGCACTGTGGTCCCAAACATGTTGGTGCTTCCCGCCAAGACCCTAATCAGGCCTTGTAGTCTTTGACAGAAATGCCGCAGTGCCGTAGGCAGAGAGCAGGCATTAGGAAGGACCTGAGTCTCCCAGTTGGCAGCTAAAATAATACTCTTCCTCGTGGAACAAGTGAGAATTACCGGGAAAGGGACTAATGACTGTCTGTTCTGTTTTCACACAGGACTCATTAAAGTTGTGGTATTTAACGTATCTGCCAATACCAGGACGAGCAACAACAGTAACAGTCAGACTCCTGCCCACCTTCTCGGACTAGCCGAGGGGCGGGGCTTTGAGACTCCTATTGGGACACAGTTGGTCTGCAGTCGACCCAGGACGGGCTACTCAGCACAGCTGGCTGCTTCCGTGCTGCTATCCGAAGATGTCTCTTATCTTTCGTGAATGATTGGAATTTCACACCTTACCTCACTTCCCTTTCCCCCTCTGCACCTGTTTCTTCCTCATTTGGCTCCAGACAAAGACGGCTTATAAATATATTTAGTGTTTTTGCAGAGCCTCTCTTGCTTTGCCCATTAAGCAGAAGAACTATAGTCTGTATAGTCTCTGTATGGTCTTCTGGGAGAGAGCCACTTTTAGGGGTCGGGGGCTACAACTTCAAACCCAGCACCCAATGTCTCCCTGGAAACTGCGGGAAGGCCCAGCGCCTGACAAGCTCCACCCAGCTCGGTACCATAGGAGGGAGACAGCTGCCTCACGCAGCCTCCGGGGCCAGAAGGAAAGCGAAAATCATGCACTGGGAGATCTCGGCCACTTTCCTTCCATCCCCCCTCTGTCCCTCTTTGGATCTCCCTCCCCCCCACCCTCCAGCCCATTTTCCCTGCTTCACCCCCAGAGGAAGGAGTATGCGGAGGCCTGGAGCGTGTCCTTGGCTAGCCTGAGGCAGAGCAGCTAGGAAATGTAATGCCCAGAAGAGTTATCCCTGTCCCATCGGAGTTTCGAACCCAGGATTTGCTGCAAGTGACCCAGTGTGGCCACAGTGGATTCTGAGACGTGGTACTCACATCATGTTTATGACTCTTCTCTCCTCCAACACTCCTCCCTTGCAAGAAAGAGGGGGCGGGGGGAGGCACAGAAATTTCCTGGGCTCCATCAATGGCTGCATCTTTTCTGGACTCAGCAGTCTCCTCGATTCCATGTTGAGTGTGGAAAGGAGTTGCTGATTGCATTTCCTCTCATTAACAATTAGATGTGTAATAAAAAGCTTTGCACTTCATCTTAAATCACTAGTAAGGCTCAGCCTACAGAAAGGTCTGAAATGGCCAGAGCCTGTCGCTTAGTGCATTGTGCGTAATGGCTCTGATTTTCTCATCAGGGTCTATGAGTACTCGGGCAACCTTCGTCTACTGCCAAGACCCTGATCAGATGATCGGAGGTAGCTTAAGAGGTCCTCAGAAGTAAAAAGCTTTTGTGTAGATCAGTAAATATCATCTTTCCAAAGTCAGTCTAACATTCTCAGCCCTACGCTCCAGAAGCTTCCTCCTGTTCTTCCCAAACCCAGTATTTACGAAAGGGGAAAGCTGCCAGAAAGAGGATCAGGGTGAAGTTTGGCATACAGGGTTTATTCATGGGGCAGAACCTGCCTTCTCTTTCCTTTACTTCCTCCTTTCGGCCTTACTTTGTTCTGCAGCCTCCGGCCCATACAGTCTCTCTGGCAGCTGGTGAAAAATAGAAATAAAATGACCTCAGCGAGGCAGCTTAGTGGGCTCTCAAGCCCTTCCAGTGCAGGACACATGTGTTGCCCTGAGTTAGGGCGCAAGGAACACTGTTAGCATGTACCAAACGTATTTCCTGGTACCAGGAGCAACCTGCTCAGCCATTTCACATGGCATCCCTTATGAAACGGGTGCCCTCATCAAAGGCGCCACGTGCACAGTGCATGTTTGAGTTTCCTGATCAGAGCAACTGAGGTTTTGTTTTGCTTTTTAATAAATACCTCTTCTTAACCACCTACAGTAAGTCTCAGAATGGGATCCAGTTGCTGGTGACTTCCATGCCCGCCTCCTGCCGGGGACAGGCGAGTGAAAGGTGAAAGCCAGCTGCAGTCTTCAGTCTGGTTTGCGGAAGGGCACATTTGCCCTGCACTGAAGCTGCTCTACACTGAGAGGCAGGTTATGCAGATGTGTTGGTCCTTTCTTGCTTTTATGAGAGTTCTTTAGTTTTTAGGACATATTCAGAAAATAAGTTTCCAGCGCCATGATCTGTAACGGCCTGGGAAATACTTTCAGACTATAATTACCTTCCCAACTATCCAAATGCTTCAGAGAATTGGGCTCTGTTTATCCACTCTCAAAACTCCTTGTCTATTGTATTAACTAATACCAAGTTCGATATTGGTTGAGGATTTTGCGGTCGAAAAGGGCAGGGCCTGTCAGCCTTGAAAAACACAGCAGGCAGGCATTGCGAAAGGCATTGATGTCCAGCTGTTCGAAACCTTGTCAGATCGCCATACGTTTACTCGCCCTTCCATAATATGCTGCTATTCCAAAATGGGGGTTGTTGAATATTCATGGATGCCCAGGGTGGTGCCCTCTCCTCTAGGTGCAGTTGAGGGTTTGTTGTTTGTTAGACTGGGATTTGTTCCGTCCATCATGAGATTGGCATGGACCAACTGCCGTCTGGAGCCATTAGCTCCATTGAGTCTATTCTCCAAGTTGTTCGCTGCTGCGGCTAGAAGTGGGAATGAAATTAAGTGGTCTGAAAACCTCGAGTCAGTCACATTTCTCAGCTCTGGGGGTCATTTACCAGTTCATTGTAGAAGAAATAATCAGGTAAGTAGAAGTTCATTTCCAAAGAAGGGAAACCCCACTTACCATCTCTGCATGATTTCAGTGGGAATTGATTATCACTAATCCCCAACTGGGCTAGAATAAATGTAAAGTTTGACCTTTTTATAAAGAAAAGAGAAACAAAGAAAGTCTCCGCTCTTAAAGGAGTGGTGGGTAGGAGCAGAAGGCATCCCTTGGCTCTGAAAGGAAGGGTCTCCAGCGTAGACTACAAGGGGAAAGTTTGTAGAGATGGGACGGAGCGAGGAGCATGGTGGGAGCACTCGGTCCAGACCGGGCGTGCCGTGCACACGTGTCTCTGCTGCTGATTCTAGCCTGAGACTATCACGGGGAGTGGCTAAAGCCAGGCATGAACAGGGAGCCGGAGGCATCATATGCTTGTCCCTTGGCAAAATTCTTTCCTGGTGACTCTTCACCTGAAACTCCAGAAATAACTCTCTGGAACTTGGACAAGTAATAAAGCCTGATCCTCCTAAGCCGGGAAAAGACCCTGGCACCCCTTAATCACTCTTTTCCAGTTGAGACAGAAAAGGCCTTCTTGCTTTCCGTTGTACGGTCAAGAACTAAGGAGAAGATACGCTCTACTCTCCTTAGCCGTCTTTCAGCCCCGTTGGTGTGGAACTGCCATGGTTGATCTACTCCTGGGCTTAGCGCTGGACAGTTTGTGGGAATTAACAAAGATTTGGGGGAGGGTTTGATCATGAGAAATGATTTGGATGACTTTTTTTCCTCTCAGAATTGGGTACCTTGATACTGTTGACCCTCTTGGTGTCTTCCATGTCCCATAGGTAACACCTCCCTACCAGGAGGGACGAGTTCAGCCCAGAATAACGCAGGCCCACGGGCTAGGCTCTGCGCGGGCTTCCATAGGAAAGGGATGCTTAAGTAAACACCCTGTGACTTAACGTCCTCTCCTGATTTCCTTCACTAGATGTGTTCAAGGCAGGAACCGGGCGCCCTGGCTTCTCCTTTGCCTTCTCCCTCCCAGCCCTCTCCCTTCTGCTCCCTGCACTGGAGCCTTCAGCCTGAGATTCCCTCCCAGCCCAGGGGTTTTCCACACTGCTTATCGCTGAAAAACCAGAGCTCCTTAACCAGGGCCAGAAAGACAGCCATCTCTTAAGGGAAAAGAGCTTGCTTTCCACCTGTAGTTCATGTGACTCAGAATCCTTTCAACTGAAGAGAAGCCAAAGAGCATGATTTGGCTTCCTGATTTCCGGCTGGATTTAATGTGTTGGAACCTCTTCTGTTGGAAATTGAATACTGATGATCTGGAATTTTCCTGGAGGTAGATTGACATCCAAAATCTGTGCTCTCCAACCCCACCTAACTGGTGTCCTCAGCTCCTGATGGGTCAGTGCAGGACAGCATGAGAAAGTGTTATCTCCCCCTCTTCTCTTCCCTTTCCCTTCGTGGACGCCGGGAAAAGACCGGCCAGGAGGGTTGATAGATCTCTGGGTACCAAGGAAACCAACACCTCAGATTAGTGCTCCAAGCCCAACCCCGACAGTTCTGAGGCATGTTCACGGGACTCCAGCTCCGCCCAGGGCAGGCTGCTCTGGCAACAAATGGGAGCTGCCTGCGAGCTTTCTGTTCAGCCTTTGCTCTCTAGACTCCATACTGACTGCTTTGACTTGTGTGATTATGTTCTGGTGATGTGTGGTCAATATACCAATATGTTCACAGCCTAGGATCATGGTGATATAGTGTTTTGTTGTTTTTCTTTTTTTTAACTGTTCAGAAAGAAGTAACTTAAAATACAAATAAGATTAAAGTGAAATTTTTAAGTGTCTTGTCTCTTTGTCCAACATCGAGGACAATGATTTTTTCGTGGACAGATGAAGGCGTGCGCAGAGAGCTTTTGAGATAATCTGCTGTGAGAGTCCAACACTGGCGCGGCTGTAAACGCAGGGTTCCTGCACACAGGGGTCTCTTCCCTAACGTGCAATGCGGGAACTGGTGAGAGCCCTCGGCCCGACCTGGGTCCTGGGCTTGGTTTCCCTCATAGTCCCTGGGCCACCACACTGGGAGGGAAGACTGGTTCCCCTCGGGTCCCCACCGATCAGTTTCTTGGGCGGGGGTCACATCCAGCGATGCTCAGGGTACTCCTGGCTCTGCACTCAGGAATGACTCCTGCCGGTGCTCAAGGGACCATATGGGGTGCCGGGGATCGAACCTGGGTCAAGCTGCGTTCAAGGCAAACATCCTGCCTGCTGTGCTATCGCTCCGGCCCCACCCGATCAGTCTCTAGGCTTGGCCACTGCAGTGGCAGTTTACGCGTCACTCCAGCCAGCTGGCCGGAGCGTGGCCTCCCTCCTGCAGCCACAGCAGAAAGGGACTCCCCCTCTTGGTCTCTCCTTCCATGTGCCATCAGTGAGCCCGGCCTTATCAGCTCTGCAGGAGTCCTGCCTGCAGAGCTGAGCACCCTCAGATTTGAGGCACTAGAGCTGGGGTGGGGAGTCAGCTTAGCTGAGCTGCTAAGCTGGAAGGAGGTAAGCGGCTCCTCACCTTGTCCAAGATGACAGTGGGGATGGGCGGAAGCCAGGAAGACGGAGTCCACTAGACCTCTCCCAGTGTCCTTCGCTCTATGAGCCCCCAGCTGCTGCTTCTCTGGGGTCCTCACCTCTTCTAGGAGGCCTCCCTTGGAGGCCGCCACCGGAAGCCCTGGGCCTGGACTCCCATTTCCCCAGAAGCCAGGAGCTGCGCCAAACCCCAGCAAGGGCTGAGGGGAGGGAGACCTCTCCTCTTCCTGATTGGCTCTTGCCAATTAAGAGCATTTTATTAGGCTGCTAATTAAAGGCACTTCGTTAGCAGCAGGAGAGGCCGGGTGGGTGCCTTGTGAGATGGAGCCGAAGCCAGGAGAAATTGTTTTCCTCCCCCGACGGAGCCTCTCAGGGAGCCCGTCGGTCCCCCACCCTCTCCCGCTGCGCCTGCCACACCCTTTGCTTTCAATTTGCAGCTCTGAGGGGAGCGAGACCATTACCAACCCAGGTGGAAAGCCCCCTCTGCCGCAGGCCAAGCGCAGCCTTCGGGGCTGGACCCTCGGTTGGCGCCTGGCCCGAAGGCTGTGTGTGTGCTCCGCTCTGGACAGCCTCTGGCTCCCTCCCCCGGAACCCTCCGACACCACCTAGTCGAGGGACAGGCAGTCCCTTGGTCGCTCGGTGTGACTCTGCATCTCCTGGCGAGCACTGGGAACCGAGTCCTCAGGCCCCGTGTGTCCAAGGGGGCAGAGCCTGAGGGCCCCACAGCGCCAGGCATGGGCCCGAGGCAAGTCCCCTCCTCCAGCGTGACCCGGCAGGCAGGGGCTGGCACGCAGGTCAGAGATACCCGCTTCCCGGAACCCTTCTCAACTCTCACTTAACTGCAGAATTAGCACCGGCCCAGGCTGGGCGGGCAGATTTATGGCCGGGCCTGCCTCCCTCCATTTAACCCGAGGCCGGCCCGGGCTCCAGACACTAAATTAGATTTTTGACAATTAGAGAGACTAATGGGCACATAGCCATCCCCAGAGCCAGATAGCCAGCAAGGCCGTCCTTTAATATCCACCACTGGCCGCCGGCCCCTCCCCAGCCCCCTCCTCAGCTCTGGGATTTCTCTGAGCCCCACTGCCTGCTCACTTCTGACTCCCTCGGCAGCCCTCCCGGAAGCCAAGTCCACTTGGGGGGCTCGGCCCTGCCCCTCTACCCATCCTTCACTCTTTCTGCCCCAGTGACGGGAAACCTTTTTGAGGGCAGGGTCCAGACCCCTCCCTAGGTCCTGAGTATTCAGCCCCCAGCAGGTGGTTTGCTCAGCGCCCCAGCCCCCAGCTCCTGCTCCAAGTCCTGCTCTCCTGGCCCACAGCTCCGGCCTGGCCCCTGCCGCCCGCCAGGGTCCCTCCTCACTGCCCCTCGCTCCGGCCCGTCCTGAGCTGGGCTGGTAATGAGATTGCAGTAAGTGGCGTTGGGGGCGGGGGGGGGCCGCTCACATTCACTCAGGCAGACTCATAGCTCTGTCAGGCTGATTGGTCCTGAGTGGAGGCAAACGGCCCCCCACGGACACGCTGAGATTGGTTATAAAATTACAAGCATTTGTTCTGCTGTCAGTGGCCTTCCCTCCCTCCCTCGCCTGCTTGCCTGGGCTCCCCACCACCCCTCTTTCCCTTGGGGGCAGCCTACACACCCTGAAGGACCTGGCCAGGAGCCCTCATGGCAGATGGGACCAAGAGGCAGGGGCCACGGAGCCTCCCGCTCCAGGCAGGCCTGCATGCCTTGGTCCTGGGGTGCACACAGCTCGGGTGGCCTCTGAGTGACCTGCCCCTCCCCCTCAGGAGGGTTTTGAGGGAGGGGGATGTTGGCCTCAGATCCCAGGTTGAGGGAAATGGTGGGTGGAGCGGGGCCATGACAGGTGCCCACCAACTCTCCCTTTAAGTGGCCACTCTCCTGCGCTGGGCTCTGACCAGTAAGGACGGGAGCCCTCAGGACAGCCAGACCTCCACGGCTGCCCTCCTCAAGCTGAGTCCTCAGCCTGGCCTACACGCACCCCTGGGGTAGGGGCCAGGGCCCAGTTGTGTGCCCAGGCGCCGTTCTCACTCCTTGCTGGCCCTCTCTCCGCCTGACCTAGGACCAGCAGCCCAACCCCCTCTGCCCTCGGCTTCCTGCCCATCTTCCTGTCTCTAGCCTAAGGCCTGGGCACCCTGACCCAGGGGGGACTTGGGGCGGTGGCCTGCTCAGGAGAGGACCCCAGTTGGAGAGGGGAGCTTGGCTGCTGGCTACAAGGTGCTTTCCTGCCATCCGTCCTTCATTCTCAGCCCGGGATGTGTTTGCTGTAATTACATCTTTAATTAGGGTGGTGATGGTTCATTGTTCCCCCAACTATGATGGATCAGCTCTTCCTGTTTGCCATCCCTGCTCTGTCCAGCACCCCCAGGTCAGCTGGCCCCTGACTCTCGATGGGGAAGGAAGCTTGTGAGATGCCCTGTGTGCCCCTGGGTCCCAGACAGTGAGATCTGGAGCGGCTCTGCCCCATGCCGCCTTCCCCATACCCCAGCCTCCTGCCCTCCTGAGCTTCCAACCTTGTCCACCCCTGAGCTTTAGAGCTGCCAGCAGAAGGCTGCAGGTCTCCTAGTGACCACCAGATGTCTCCCTTGTTGCAAACTGGTCAGGGGTGGAAGGGGGGGTGTGGCCCCCCCCCTCCCACACACCGGTAGCATCACCACACTCAGGCTGGGCCCCTCCCCTGGCAAGCACAGAGCCTCTAACTCTCAGCCGCAGTGTGCAGGGTGGGTGGGCCAGTCCCACTCCTGCTCCCCGTTCACTCACTGGACACTGCACCTGCCCAGGACACGGGGCCAGGCCCAAGTCTGGATGTTCAGTGCCTTGGAGAATGGCTAGTTCTTGGGGTGGGAGAGATGGGATCTGGAAGGTGGGCAGAGCTCAGAGTGCCTCATGGGAGGGTGGCTGGCACCCATGCTTGACAGAGGGACCGGGAGGAGTCTCAGGACCAGAGACCAAAAGTGAGATAAAACCCAGCCACTACAGAAGGTGCTTATGGGCACTGTGCTCACCTGCGCCAGCTCACCAGAGGGGCGGGAGCAGGAAATGGCCCTATGTGGTCAGTTACAGACTTGCTGAGACAATAGGGGGCTCAGGCAGGAGTCCTGCAGGGCGAGGACAGAGGCTCCTGCCCTGGACAGCCTGGGCCCTGGAAGCTGAGACTCAGCCTCCGACGGGCTTGAGGCACTGACCACCCGGGCGGAGGTGAGGGCACAACAGCGACGCAGGCCACGGTTGGGACGCGAGTGGCTGCCCTGTCGCCCATGTGGGAGCCATGAGGGGCAGGGGCCCTCCCAGAGGGGAGCAGCCATGGCGTAGCCCCAGAACTTGGGGAACCCTCGAGGCCCAGCAGGGCAGTTTAGGGGCGGGAGGCGGCATGAATCCTGTCCCTTTTACCTCCTGGTTCTGAAGATTCGGGTTCCCCATTCTCCTCGGGACCCTGGCATGTCCCATGGAGCCTCTGCCCTCTCCTGGGTGGCCCCCTCTGCCTTCCTCCTCCCCCGTGACCTCCTTCACCCCATAGGACCGCCCCACGGTGACTCCAAGGCCCGGGCTGGAAGGATGAGCCTACCTAGCGGTAAGTATGCGCAACATTACATATGTATATTGGAGAGTAAATAACCCCAAAAAGCGCCTTGTAAATAGACTCTGAGTTTATCCTTTATTAATGAGGCACCGAGTGCCCTGCTGTTTTAGAGCAGCGAGACTTTCATAATATCAAAACCTAAATTACACTTGCGTCTCTCATCCCAGGGACGAGCAGCTTTCGGCTCCGTTTGCAGTGAGTAAGCAGGCAGGGATCCCCGGCTGGGATTTGTTGGCACCTCGCTGCTGACGGAGGGAGGGTGGGAAGACAGACACGCGTGGACACCCCAGCGGACTCGGGAGAGTTCCGTGTCTCAGGCCTCCAGGGGCCGCTGGACGCAGCCTTCTGGGGACAGAAGCAGGACTTCAACCCGCTGGGGCGGCGGTACCGGCTGAGGCATTGGCCACTGGGACATGTCCCAGCTTGTGTCCGGGGTGTCACCACGGAAAACACCTTCCCGTGGGACCTGTGAGGACTCCAGAGATGGGAGAGGTTTGGAGGTACTGGGGACACAGAGGCACTGGGTGATGTCTGTGGTGGACAGTGGCCAGCTTCCCTCCTGTGGAACAGGACTCACCGTCCACTGCATTTTCTGAAACAGACCACCTGTGAGACCCCAATGTGCCAGCCCCGTCTCTCAGAGAGCACCAGGACCTGTCTCAGCCCCGCTGTGTTCAATCCCACTTTCTGGTACCTCCCAGCACTCGGCTCGAGTCAGGGGCCTGGGCCCCTCTTGGACCCCTTGATGCCCCAGGCCCAAGACCCCCCAGAGACCCCTTGCTTGTGCCCACCCTGCCTCAGGCCTGGGCCAAGCCGGGCCGGATGGGCAGGTGGGCAGGCACATGCCATGTGGGCAGGATTTACAGCCCGCCCGGCCAGGCTACTGGTGCTCGGTGGGCGTCATGGAGAATCTGTCCCATTATATGGACAGTTGAGTTTAATAGTCATTGTGTGCTCGCTTGGAGCCCAGCAAACAATCCGGGCGACACCCCCTCCACGCACGCCGCCCGCTCCCCCAGCCACACGGCCCATCCGTACAGTAAATTAAAAATATGAATCACTTCTCCCCACTGCCTCCCCAAAGCGCTCATCTTGTCAGCCTCTATGTTGCCTTCATTTGTATTACCTTAATTTAATGTTAATTATGGTCTTCATTTACAAGGAACAAGCGAGCCCTGCTCTGCCAGGGGGACCGCTCCCCCTCCCCTCCCCCTCAGCCCAGGAGGGAGAGGCTGAAGGAGAAGGGGAATTCTGGGGGGCTGCAGAAAGAGGAGGGAAGTTAGGGAGAAGACGGGCCATTGAGGTCCAGCCCACCAGTGTGGGGTCCACTTACGGAGGCACTAAGAGATGCCCCCACCTCTCTCCATCCAACGACTATTTCATGAGCATCTAATGCATTG
Source organism: Cryptotis parvus (assembly GCA_021461705.1). Classification (NCBI taxonomy): domain Eukaryota; kingdom Metazoa; phylum Chordata; class Mammalia; order Eulipotyphla; family Soricidae; genus Cryptotis; species Cryptotis parvus. Next base: position 15,397 of record JAJIBD010028791.1, read on the forward strand.
CCAGACCACGAGGAACCAGTGAGATCAGGGAGGGGAGGCCCTCCCCCCAAAAAGGCATCCCCACCCCCTGGCATCCGGGAAGTGGCAGCAGGAAGAACATTTCCAAGTCCAGGTACCTGCCTCGGCGCTCTGGGCAGGAGACCGTACAAGGGCCCTTCTGCCAATCTCCTTCTTTGGTAGCTGGTGCCGTCCCCGCCATGGTCGGCCCTGCCCAGTCGCGGTTGCAGGCCAGAAGTTCTTGTTGAGTCCCTCTTGGTGCAGCTCTAGAGTAGGACAGAGTGTGTGCGTGTGTGTGTGTGTGGTGGGGGGGGTTACAGGCTCCACCATCTGGGAGGAAGGCTGGCAGGGCCCACCGCCCAGCATTCTCCGCCCCCTCCACTAGCCAGAAGCCTGGGAGCCCTGACTGACCCTTTGGCTGTCCGGGTGCTGCCAACAGAAGGGTTGAAGGGGGAGCGGCGAGAGCAGTGTTGGTGGCTGATGTCACACGTGTGCACGCGGGGGAGCTGGCAGGGCCCACCTGCACTCAAGCTGCCATTAGCCCCGGCACCCGCCCCTCCCCCGCACGCGCCGGCTCGCGGGGAAGCGCCTCTCCAGCTGGGAATATCCGCTTGACAGATGAGGCTGTTGTGTGTGTGTGCCCGTGTGTCCCTCTGCCAGGGAGCCCCGATCCACACACACGGGGACATGCGTGCCCCGGGCTCCGTGTGCCTGCGCGTGTGCGCGCCTGAGCTCATGCACGCGACCCCCCCCCCCCCCCCCGCCTGTCAGTGGCGCTGATGACATTGGCGCGGAGGAAAGTGATGACAAATGCCCGTTATCAGCGAACGAGGCCGATGACAAATGGGCGGGCGCCCGAGCAGCCCCATTACGCTGTAATAACAGAAGATGGATGGCCTGGCGCCCCCCCACCACCCCGACCCCCTGCGCCGGTAACGGGAGCCGATCTGGCTCCGCCCGCCGCCCGCCGCACGGCCGCCAATCACCGCCGCGCCCGAGACGCCCAGGCCGGGAGCCGGGAGCCCACGCGGCCGCCCGCGGCGCAGGGAACAAAGCGACGCGCTCAGCGGGTCCAGGGGGCGCACGGGCGTCCAGCCTGCCCGCGGCCAGGACACGCAGCTGTGCACGCACATGGCCCGCACACGCGCCAGCCGGCTGTGTCCTTGCACGCCGCACCTGCAGCTCCTGTCCAGGCGCCCCCCGCAGGACACGCCCACTTTTGTGCGCGATCGAGGGGCCCATTCCCTCACCCCCTCCAAGGGGCCGCGCACACCGGGGCAGTTGGTGCCCACCCACAGGCCCGGAGGGGGACGCGTGAGCTCCGCCACGAACCCTCACGCTGCACCGCGCCCACAATCTCGGAACACAGCCAGCCCGCGCGCAGAGGTTGCCCACGGCTGCATCAACAAACATTAAGCGAGCCCCGCCGGCGCGTGTCAGCGAGGTGCGGGCAGCTACAGTGATGAATAGGACGCCAGTCCCGTCCTCCAGAACCTTAAGTAGACTAGAGGGGCCAGACAAATGGCTGAGAGTGAAGGCAGGTGATTTGTGTTCGGGCCCAAGTACACTGCCGTGTGGGGTTTCCACCTGGAAACCCGTGACTTTGGGGGAGGCGGCGGCTCCTAAACCTCAGTGCTCAGTCAGATGGTTCGGTGCGAGACGCCACTCAGGAGCTTGGGCTTCAGGGTCTGCGCTGAGATGCTGCGGCTGGGGGGACCACGAGGCGCTGGGCATCAGACCTGTCCACTACATACGAGGCACGAGGCTTAACCCGTCTAACCATGCTAGAAAATCCAGGTTGGGGCCGGAGAGATAGCACAGCGGGTAGGGCGTTTGCCTTGCACGGGCCGACCTGGGTTCAATCCCCAGCATCCCATATGGTCCCCGAGAACCGCCAGGAGTAACCCTTGAGCATTGCCAGGTGTGACCCAAAAAGAAAAAAAAAATCCAGGTTCCCCTGGGAGAAGGTAGTTAAAGGAAAAATAAATTTCCCAAAGGTATTGAGCTCTTAAAAACCAGTGGAGGGGGGCCCGGAGCGATAGCCCTTCGATCCCTGGCATCCCATATGGTCCCCCTGAGCACCACCAGGAGTAATTCCTGAGTGCAGAGCCAGGAGAAACCCCTGAGCATTGCCAGGTGTGACCCAAAAAGAAAAAAAAAAACAGTGGAGAAAAAAAGTGGAGGGCCGGAGTGATAGTCCAGCAGGTAGGCGTTTGCCTTGCAGAGGCCAACCTGGGTTTGATCCCCAGCATCTCATATGGTCCTCCGAGCAGCGCCAGGAGTAATTCCTGAGTGCAGAGCCAAGAGTAACCTTTGAGCATTGCCGGGTGTGACCCAAAAAGAAAACAAATCTAGGTCCCCCTGGGAGGAGGTGGTTAAAGGAAAAGTAAATTTCCCAAAGGAATTGAGCTCTTAAAAGCCAGTGGAAATGGGGAAGTGTAGGGAGTCTAGGGGCGGGGCAGGCACCTCGCGTGGGAAGTGCAGGAGATGGCCGGGAGGAGGGAGACTTAGCCGACAGATTGGGGCCAGGAGGCTGGTGTGTAAATACTTGGGGTGTGAACGCAGGCTCAGGCCCCTTCCTGGGACCGTGGGGTTCCCCTGGGCCCTTGGGGTTCCCCTGGGCCCGGGCTTGGTTTAAGATTTGTCCCGCGATTCTGTATGAGGTACCCAGGTCCCTGCCTTTCCCTGGGCACACTAAGAGAAGGGGTGAGGGGAGAAGATGGCGGGTCTGGAGGTGAAGCCAGGGGTCAGGGCTGGTGAGGCTGGCGTGGAGGGCCTGCCCGGGGTCTCCTGACCGAGCCACACTGCCTGTCCCACCGCCCCTGGTGAGAGTATAAGATCTGAGTGCACCCCTCGGCCCTAGGGGCGAGCACAGTGCCTGGTGAAGGGGGAGAGGCACTGCCCGGTGCCTGGGCACCCAGCCCCCCCCCCCCTCCCCCACCAGGGGCACCCATTGCCGCCGCCCCGTCTCCTGGGTCTGCTGAGGGGAACGGCGTTGGCTCCATGCCCCCGCCCCACAGTGTCTGAGACAGCCTGGAGCACTCAGAACTAACTCAGCTCCTTCCTGGGCAGTGGCCGCTGTCAGCTCAACTTCTTCATCCACAGACACGGAGCCCTGGGCCCAGCAGCACCTGGGTGAGGTCTACTGAGCCAAGTCAGGGCCTCAAGTCAGGGCCCGTCGTTGCTGGGTGCCCCAAGCCCAGCTCTAGAGGACGGGGGACGAGCCCTGCTCCACAGCCCCTGGAGGACAGCAGGGATCTAGAGAGGGTGAGGCCTGTTTGGTTCCTAGGGACACGCCTTCCATGGGACGCACCAGCGACTCGGTCCCTCAGCTCCCGCCTGCACCTCACACCCGGTGTGTTGTGATTCCCGCCCCGTTAATTAAACCATCACCTCTCGTTCTGCAAAAGGTCCTGCCTGGGGAGACCCCCTGCGAGGATGCAGCTGAGCGCCCCCGGACCCTGCAGGAGAAAGATGGGTCGGCTAAGGGGCCCGTCCTCCCTGCTCACCGCTTCACTCTTTTTCTGCGGCGTTCGTGACCTGCCATTAGTTTTCCTAAAGCCCAAGGTCGGGGGCCGGCCCAGCGTGGTTCCAAAGGAGCAAGGGCGCAGGCGGCCCAGAGTTTCCTTCCTCGCCGGCTCCCCTTGCACTCCCCAAGCACGGTTAGCCTGGGAGCCGGGAGCCTCCCTCATACGGTCGTCCCGCCCCACCTGCTCTCCCAGTTTAGAGATTCCAGGGATCGGACACCTCCAAGGGAAACTGAGTTACAGAATCCCGAGTGAGGCTCCCACCCGGTTCCGCACCCAGCCCATTAGTCCCGAATCCGCCGCCACCGTGCCTGTAGGCCTGTGGGGAGGGTCTTCCTACTAAGAAGGGGCCCGTTGGGAGCGCCGTCTTCAGCCCGCACCCCGGGAACCAGGAGGGAGCCCCACCCCGAGACTCTCGCTGCCCACCTCGCGCCCCAGCCGCCCCCACCTCCCGGGCTTTCGCACGCGGTCGGGCCTCTTGGCCGGTCCTCGCGCGCCCTCTGCTGGCCATCTCGGGAAGCGCCCTCGGCCTGATTCCGGCCTGACCCACCCCGCCTCCCGCATATCCCCAGACCCGGGCCGCAGGGCCTGCGGGTGCTCCGCGCACCCGCCCCCCCCACACACACACACACACCGCCCGTGCAGCACGCCCAGCCCTGCTCCTGTCCCAGATCATGGAAAGCACCTTCTGTAGGGTAAAGGGGGGTGAGGGCCTGAGACCAATCTCTCAGCCTCAAGAATTCTGCTTGTGGAGCCTGCCGAGGCCCACCCATGTTGAAGCTTCCCCATGGCAGGTTGGGCGCCTGGGGTGTCCCGGGAGCCTGCTGGTCCCCTCCCCTCCTTTCCCTCCTCCCTCCTCGCTTCCCTTCCGTGTGGTGCCGGGATTGAGCCTCCTGCACACGCAAGGCTGACCCACGCCCACTGTACTGCTGACCCACGCCCTGGTCCGAAGTCCTTTCCCGTGAACTTCAGGCCCAGTCACCAGGTGGGGTAGCCTGAGCAGAGGCACTGACCAGAGGCCCCTCAGAGCTGAAGATTACCAAGGGGAAGGAGGGCTGGCCCCCATCGGACCGCTACAGAGTCCATTAAAAACAACCAGTAGGGCAGGGGTGTGGAGAGGCCGGTCTTGGAGGCCAGCACGTGGGGTGTGCGTGAGCTGGAGCCCGGCCCTGCCTCCATCGGGGCTGTGGCCCTCACACCACTAATTCCATAATGGAGCCGAAGGTCAGAGGCTCCCTCTCAGGGCAAATAGGCGTTTGTGGCTTTAAAATCTCAGGTTTCACGGGCCAGAAAGATGGACCAGTGAGCTGGGCAGAGGCTTGGGGGGCAGGGGCCGGGTTCTGTCCCTGGTGCCACAAAGTCCCCTGAGCACCGCCGAGCGCTGTGTAGCCCTTGAACTACCTGAGTGTGGTCCCACGCGCCCCACCCCAACACAGCCAGGAGCCAGAATGAGGTGTGGTCCCACGCCCCACCCCAACACAGCCAGGAGCCAGAATGACGTGCATGTCTTCGGACATCAACATCAGGAACCACTGTCTGACTCACAGACACTTTGCTTTGGCTGCCTGAAAGGAGGAGGGGAGAGAGCTGAGGCCAGGAGCCCTGCGAGAGAACCAGGAGCCCGAGAAAGCAGAAGGGCCCGGCCCTGTTATTCGCAGGCTGTGTGACAGCAGCACAGTGGACTGCCCTCTCTGGGCCGCCCTTCCCACAAACGGGACTGGGCAGGTGTCCCGGCGGGGCTGAGTAAAGGCCACCTCAGCCGCCCTACAAGGGACCCTCACCCCATCAACAGGTCCCTTCCCGGGGAATTGCTACCACCCAAACCCACGGGGAAGTATTCTGGGAAACTCATATGGCAGGGGAGGGGGCCTGTGGTGTGGGTTTGGGGGCCGTGGTGTGGGTTTGGGGGCTGTGGTGTGGGTTTGGGGGCTGTGGTGTGGGTTTGGGGGCTGTGGTGTGGGTTTGGGGGCTGTGGTGTGTGTTTGGGGGCTGTGGTGTGGGCTTGGGGGCTGTGGTGTGGGTTTGGGGGCTGTGGTGTGGGTTTGGGGGCTGTGGTGTGGGTTGGGGGCTGTGGTGTGGGTTTTAGGCTTTCCCAAGCCTGCTCTATAGAAGATGCTCCTGTCAAGGCCTGTCCTAGGGGGTGAATTTGCAGGCCACAGATTTGTTTGCTTCTGGCTTGGGGCCACACCCAGTGGTGCTCAGGACTCGCTAGACCCTGTGCTCAGGGATCACTCTTGGCGGCATTTAGGGGAACACGTGGGGTAGCAGGGATTAAACCAAAACAAGGCCAGTCCGTGCCACTGTGCTGTCTGGTCCCAGGAGTCACAGATTTAATTGCTCTCCTGGGTTTGGTCCCCAGTATAACAAAGGCAAGAGGGGAGGGCCTGGCCACCAGGATATGGCTCCTGTCAGCGGTGGCCAAGTGGGGAGATGGGAGATAGGATAGAGCCTGTCCCTCCCGCCATCACAGGGCCTCCGGACCGCACCCCTCTCCCGCCGTGTTCGGCCCTCAGCACCTCATGTGGTCCCGAGCTGAGTCAGGAAGCCCCTGAGCACCAAGGGTGAACCCCACCTGTGCTCCCTCCCCACACACACACACACACACACACACACACACACAAAGACTTTTATGTTTCAGTCTTGGCTCTTGGGCCACCCGAGTGGTGCCCCAGGGGCTACTCCTGGCTCAGTGCTCACTCCTAGAGATGTGAGGCGACAGTGGAGCTGGGGTCAAACCTGTGCGTCCTGCCCGCAAAGCCTCTGCCCAGCCTTTGAGCCATCCCTTCCTTAGCTCAAAGCGCTGTGGCCGGAACCCAGCTAGGGCCCTCGCACCAGCCTGTCAACTCTCACTGGGCTCTCTGGGCATCATGGGCCCCCACGCTCTGCGCTCAGGGGTTCAGTTCTCTGGGGCGCTGGATTCTGAGATCTCGTGGCTGTCAGCAGGGGCATCTCTCAGCACTCTCTGGCCCTGGCACGTGGTTTTTCCTTTTTTTGCTTTTTGGGTCACACCTGGCAATGCTTAGGGGTTACTTCTGGCTCTGCACTCAGGAATTACTCATAAACAGTGCTCAGGGGACTAGATGGGATGGTGGGGATCGAACTCAGTTCGGCGCGTGCAAGGCAAACGCCCTACCCGCTGTGCTATCTCTCCAGCCCTAGCACATGGTTTTCAAAGCCAGAAGAAAAGGCCTGAAGGGTCTCCTTGTGTGTTGTCTGGGGACACTTTCCAGGGTCCACTCCTTAAGTCCTTGGCAGCTCCGTTACCTCACCGGGCTCAGTATGTGCTCGGCCCAGGTTTGATCCCAGAGCAGCGCTGGATGTGGTCCCCAAAGAATACCAGGCCAGGCCTCAGGTCACCCCACCAATGGCCCTCCAGCCCCGGAACATCGGCTCTTCTCTCGTTCTCCCCTCAGGCCCCTGCCCAGGTTCCATGGTTCTGCACCTGACCCCCCCCAGGGTCTCCACTCAGCACTCCCAGGCTCCCCTGAAGGCTTAGCCGCAGAGGTGGGGGCAGCGAGCTGATCCCCAGCGCCATCCGAGCAAGTGAGGGAGCCGGCTAAGAGGCGGGGAAATGAATATTAATTTATCATGATTAGGCAAATCCGGCAGGGAGAGCCGATTCCGGAGGAGGCTAAAAAGATGAATTTCAGCAATAAAATTAAATAAGGACGGCCGGGCGGCCCCCTCCTCCCTCCTGCTTTGCTGATCTCTCTCTTTCTTACAATTTATGAGGCCAATTATGAAGATGAGGTTGGAAGTTCCTGGAACTTCACTAAATGCAAACGGCGGTCCCTGCTGTTCCCATCAAATTAATTAACCGCGCGCTATTGATGGCCGCTCAAGGCTGACGCAGCGCCGGCCCCGTGGCCGCATCCCGGACCGGGCGAGCGTGAGCATGAGCCCGGGCCTCCGCCTCCTGCACCCCCTGCCCAGTACCACTGGGGGCTTCCAGGAACCCCTTGCAGCCCCTGGCCTTGGCAAAGCGCCTGCAGCAGTGGAGCTGGGGCATGACACCCCGAGCCACATCTGGATCCGAAATCAGGATCCACGTGCAGTGCCCCAGCAAAGGAGCCGCTGCACAGACACGGGCCTGTCCGCGGGGCAGAGGGGCCGCTCTGCTCGCTGCTCCCGGCCCTGCTCAGGTCACCAGCACACAGGCAGGAGCAGTGCTAGCCAGGTGCAGTGGCCTCCTCAGAGTCCTCTCTTTCTCCCCTTCCTCCTCTCTCTCCCTCCCCTCTCCTCTCCCCTCCTCTCTCTCCCCCTCCCTCCTCTCTCCCTCTCTCTCTCTCTCCCTCTCCCTCTCTCTCTCTCTCACTGGGGCCTTACCCTGGAGTGTTCCTTAACCCTTCCATGGGGCCCAGCTTCTGAAGCGGATTCATTCAGGGCAGGGGCAGGACAGTGGAGATAAGGTCCGGCCAGTTTGGGGACTTTAGCTGATTCCAGAGCTCGGGGTAGGGCTCAACCTGGCTCTGGGATTCTCATTCTCTGGCTGCTACGTGGCTAGGGGGCAGAGAGGCGGTAGAGCTGCTCCCGGCGGGTCTGCAGGACTGGGGGGCTCCCAAGGCACCGGCCTGCGGGCGTGCAGAGGGTGTGAGGCTGTCTTCTCTCACCCCAGCACACGGAAGGGGCTCCTGAAACTCAGCCTGGAGAAGCGGAGGAGGGCGCGGGCTCCTGGTCAGGCCTTGGATGCCCGCCATGTCGCACCCATGCCAGACCTGGGATGCCCTCGGCTGTTCCTCCACAGTCAGGAGGAAACCCTGACCTCACCTTCCCTCGCGGGTGTGGGGCCACCGCTGAGGGCTTCACCCCTGAGCCCTGGGGTGGGGGTTCCATCGAGTCAGGACACAGTAACTCCAAGACTGAGACATGAGCCCCAGGTGTCGGCGGGAAATGGCACGAAGGGGGCTGAGCCTGGGCACGTGACAGCCAGTGAAGGGCCAGGGCCTGGGCTAGCTGGGTGTGGGGCTCTCCCTCCCGAGCCGGCTGCACCGTGGGGCCGCCACTCACAGGTCCCTCCTCTCTGGGGCCACAGTGACAGCGTGCCACTCTCTTAGCCCACAGGCCTGCTACGCGGCCACAGATGCCACTGAAGCTAAGGGACGTGCCCGCGGGGGTGGGCATCATGGCTGTCTCCAGGCGTTTGTGCTCTCAGGGCACCACACTCTGCAGCTGGTCCCCACTTCCTGCGTCCACTAAGTCCAGACAGTGCATATCCCGACCTTCCTCTTTTTATTGTAGCAGGGAAAGAGTCTGAATGTCGGGCCTGGACTAGGTCTCTTCCAGGAATAACTCAGGGTATTTTCCTCTCTTCAACACTGTAAGTTGTTTTGTTAATTTTTGTTTGATTTTGTTTCTGGGCCGAACCCAGCTATGCTCAGGGGTTACTCCTGGCTCTGCGGTCAGGGATCATTCTTTTTTTTTCTTTTTTGGGTCGCACCCAACAATGCTCAGGTGTTACTCTTGGCTCTTCACTCAGGAATTACTTCTGGTGGTGCTCAGGGAACCATATGGGATGCCAAGAATCGAACCCAGGCCGGCCGCATGCAAGGCAAATGCCCTCCCTGCTGTACTATTGCTCCGGCCCCTCAGAGATCATTCTTGGCAGTGGTCTGGGCCCGTATGTGGTGCGGGGTTGAAACCAGGGTTAACCGCGTGCAAGTCCAGCACCTTACCTGTGTACTAGCTCCTGGCCTGGACTGTAACTGTTTCATCATCTCTCCAAGGTGGCATCACTCAGGCTCTGGGTGTTGGGGTGTGGCGGTCTTGGGTGGTGTGTGTGTGTGTGTGTGTGTGTGTGTGTGTGTGTGGTATATTATTCAGCTGGCCATGCACTGGGGGTATGGCTCAGAATCAGTGATAATGACGGAGCCAGCGGGCAGGGATGGTGGCCCCTTTTCTCCCCAGGACCATGTGGGAACTGGGTGGTCTGCAGGGGGCTGGGGGAGGGACGGTGTGTGGGGCTGCATAAGCCGGCTCCCACCAGGGCTCGACAGGCAGGGTCAGTGGGGCAGAGTCTGGGCTAGTGCCCGTCGGGGCAAACCCCCACGCTCTGCGCTGCTTCTCCCTCCCAACTGGCCGCGTTCCCAGCACTCAGAACCCCCCCGTCACATCTCCCAGACTCCTGCGTGGGCGGCCGCAGGGAGGGCTCAGTTCTGAGTGCACCTTTCGGGTATGGGTGCTCTCCTTAGAGATTCCGTGGTCTCATGGCACTTGCCAGGAGGCAGGCGCGTGTGTCGGGGGGGAAAGCGGGTGGTAGGGGGCAGAAGTGAGGGCGGCAGTGGGCAGCCGCCCCTGGGTTCAGTCCAGACTCATGGGAGCCACAGTGGGGTGCCGCCCCTGGGTTCAGTCTGCGGCCAGCCCGTGCCTTCCTGGGGCACCTGTAGTGGAGGAAGGAGCTGACAGCGTTCCCCCTTGACCCACTGGTCCCCTCCTTAGCCTGGAGGCCATGCTCCTGGGCTCAGCAGCTGCTGGCCAGTGAAGGGACACTCACGGATGAGACTCTACGCCTGGGAGCAGTGCAGAGGAGCCTCAGTGCAGATGGCTGTGGGGTTGGGGGGCAGGGTGCAGGGCCGACGGGGGTGCGGGGAGGGCACAGGCCTTGGTTTTCCACTCAGCTCCTCCATCCCAGGTCTCTGTCAGGGGCTTCTGATGAAAGTGGAGGGTCCCCAGCCCCGTGGTGGGTGTGAGGTTCTTTCAGAGGGGTGGTGCACCCTGTGGGCTCGGGGACCAGCGCTCCTCAATACAGAGCAGCCTGTCACAGCATCTAGTGCTCCCGAGTCCTTCCGTGGGGTGACCCAAGCAGGCAGGCCAGTGGCCTGACCTTCAGGGTGCTCAGTTAGGCTTTGGGGCCCACTCCCAGGCCGCTCGGGGCTCCTGACCAGGCAAAGGTCAGCTCCCGGATAAGGCAAGTGACCAAGACGCAGGTGTCAGCACCCAGCTCCAGCCTCCTCGAGCCCCTTCATGACCCCCCCCCCCCAGGTGCTGATACAGCCCCTCCTCCTGCCTCTGTGCTGTTTGTTCTGGTTCTGGGTTTTGCGGTCACGCCCGGGACCGCTCAGGGCTTTCTGTGGCTCTGCACTCAGTGAGCGTCTCCCATGTCATCCTGAACCAGAAGCTGGACTCATGCTCATCTGGTCTGTCCAATCCTGGCCCTCGGCTCCACTCCCAGCTCTCTTCCACCTGGCCTTCCCGGCACCCACACAGCCTGCATCCAGGCCGCCTCTCAGAAGCGGGTCCTTTAAGGCATCCCAAGCAGCCTGGACCTGTCTCACACAGGCTGTTTCTCTGCTGACCTCCCCTCCTCCAGGCAGCCTGCCTTGACTTCCCTACCCTGCCAGTGGCACACAACTCACCATTTAGTTGTTCGAATGAGTCTTTCCCCAGGGGTCCAGATCCCACAGAGCTGGTTTCAGGGGTGGGACCCAGCAGAGATGCTGATGGGGAGAGAAGCCCCTAATTCCTGACCCCATGAACTCTTCCTTTTCACTAAATTCACCACGGCTTCTGGGTCTGGTTGATGACTGAGGCCTGGCTTGTTGGGGAGCAGCTGGCTGGGCCTTCTGGCTCCAACGCCGGCCGGCCTGGGGCTGCGGCAGCTAAGACTCGGCGGAATGAACGTTAAGTGCATTTTACTGGGCCCTGGGGCCCGTTCCATTCACCCCACACCCAGTATGCAGGGCCCAGGGACTCCTGTGGGTGGCCCATTCTCCTGTTCTGAAGGGCCCTGGGAGCGCTAGCCCCCAGCTGCTGTGGGGGGGGGAGCCAGCCACCGGCTCCCACAGCAAGTGGGGCGGGCGTCGTGTCCAAACTCTCTAAGGTGGGGCAGAGTTGGGTGAAGGCCGGGCGCGACAGACCCGAGTCCAGCTGGTCCTTCCTGGTCAGGTGGGGCAGCTGTGATGTCCTGCCTGCAAGCCCCAGCAGGGTCACCAGTCACGCTCAGCAGGCTCTCGATAAGGCAGGCCCAGGGAGGCGGAAGGCGTCCTGCTCCGTGGGGGTGGGCAGCATGGCCCGGCCCCACCTTGAGGCCTTGGGGACTCCGGACCACGGCACTGCTGAGCGCGTGCTCCGACAGGCTCATGCCCTTGGTCTTGGCCAGGGCCCGCATGGAAGCGGTTGAAGTGCGCCGAGCCGGTGAAGTAGAGCAGCGCGCAGGCAAACTCGCTGTAGGGGACCGTGATGATGTCCAGCCGCGGTGCCGCCGCCCAGGCCGGGCAGCCGGCACACGCCCAGGTACTTCTGCTGCTGACCATTCTCCTCCTGGCTCACCAGGTCATCCCGTCAGGAACCCTGTTCCATGGGGAGGGGCTGGCAGGGCCACAGCCAGGTCTGGCCCCCCCACTCCCAGGCCACCCCGATCCTCTCAATGTCCTCTAGGCCCATTTGTTTCCGGGGCCCCTCTCCCATCTGAGCTCAGGCTCCTTAACTGTACAGCACATAGCCCTGCCCTGTCTCCTGCAGAGACCCCGCCACTCGCGGGTGTTCCTGACTCGGAAATGGCTCTGGTCATGAGACGGGGGCTCCCACCACACAATCGCCTGACCCCTGCCTGCAGGTCACATGGTGGGGACCCTGGGGGGCTGCCCAGCCCTGCCCCACACCCAGCCCTTGCCCAGGTCAGGCTGGGACTTTTACCTTGCTGCCGAAGGCTCTCCAGGAGGTGGCTGAGGATGCCCTGATGAGAGCGGCCATCTGGATGAGTGACCAGCACGTCCACATCCCCACAGCTCGCCTTCCCCCGTCGGTAAGAGCCACATGCCACACAGAGCAGCCCGGGGTTCAAGGCCTGAGCGGACTCCCGGACCTGGGAGAGAGGCAAGCAGCAGGGAGACGCTGGAAGCTGTCCGTCCCTTCCCCACCTGGGAGCCGGGGCTCCAAGCTGAGGGGAGAGACATGGACCCAGTTAGGACAGGCGGGAAAACCTGCTCACATTATGGGGGGTTGGGGTCAGAGCGATAGTATAGTGGATATGGCGTTTGCATGTGGCTGACCTGGGTTCAATCCCGGCATCCCCATATGGAACCCCTGAGCCCTGCTAGAGTAATTCCTGAGTGCAGAGCCAGAAGCAATTGCTGAGCATCGCACCCCCCACCCACGGCCCCCCCACCAAAAACGCACATCACCTGGGCGTATGGAGAACTAGAAGATGTGTGCCAGCTTCTGAGGGAAGCAATCCTTTCCCTCGGGGCTCAAGAGCAGAGTCCCCCAGTCTGTGGAATTCTGCTCAGGACAAAGAGTCCGGAAGCCGCAGACAGTGCTCAGAAGCTGGGAAATATGGATGCAGGACGGGAGGCTGAGGTGTGAGCAAAGGCTTGGGGCTGAGCAGCTGGCTGGCGCCGTGCCAGGAGAATGGAGCACCGACAGGAGCTGCACCAGTAGGAAAAGCAAAACAGCGGGGGGCCCCAGAGGGAGAGAGGCGGGATGGGCTGAACGCATGGCAGGACGAGATTCAATCCCTGACACCCCAGGCTCCCCCAAGCACAGAGCCCAAGTGGCACCCCCACCCCTGCCCCAGGACAGCTGGGTGTGGCCCAAAAAGCAAAAAGCAAAAAAATTAAAGCCAAGGAGGAGCCTGTTTCGGCAGAGGGGGCTTGCAGAGGGGGCTTGCCTGGAGGAGCGCCGGGCTGGGTGGGGAAGGTGAGCACAGGCCCGTCTCAGCTCCCTAAGCCCATTAGCCTCCTCCTGGCGCTGAAAACACGGGGCCTTTCGCATGCAGATGGCGTCTGCCTCCAGCCCAGAATGCAGGGATTTCTGGGGCCCAGATACCAGCAGCCAGGACACCTCAATTCTCCTGACAGACAGGCGCTGCTAATCCCCTCTCCCTTCCGCAGAGGAGGGGCAGGAGGCGGAGGCCCAGGATGAATAATCCCATCAGAAATTAAAGGAAGCCTCAGGCTGGCGGGCTCTGAAGCGGTGGGGGGGTGGGGGGCAGGCCAGGTGGGAAGCAACTTCTGTCCCACAGGGAGAGAGGGGGCGGTGGGCTGGCTGGAGCATTCTCTGTGCCCGGACACCGTGGCTGAGTGACAAGTGCCATCACTAGCATGCAGGCCCGTGACGGGCGCACAAAGGGGCCTGTCCATCCACGCTGCCGGGTCTCGGGCCAGTGGCCTGGCAGGAGCACAGAGACCGATTGAGCAGACTGTGGCCGCCACCTCTGAGTCCGGGCCCTGACAGGGCTCCAGCCTCTCCCTGATCTAGGTTTCATAAGAACCTAATCCCCAACCAACTTCGAGCACAAAGCTGAGCCAAACCTTATTTTGGAACAAATCCTTTTTTTTTTTTTTTCAGGGGGTACAGCAGGCTGTGCGCAGGGCTTAGACCTGGCCCTGCAGTCAGAAGTCACTCCTGGATGCTCGGGGATGCCGGGGTTCAAGCCCAGGTGGCCCAGCCATGAGCAGGGCAAGCACCCTACCCACTGTACTATCTCTCTGGCCCATTTTTTGTTTTTGTGTTTTGGCCCACACCTGGCTGTGCTTAGGGCTTACTCCTGGCTCTGTGCTCAGAGCTCACTCCTGGTGAGCTCACAGGACCCTATGGGGCGCTGGGAATCAAGGCAAATGGCCCGCCCACTCTGGGGCAGGAACAAATCTTAATGCAAAACCATCTATCACTAAGGAACCCGGGGCTGGAGTGACAATAGAGTTAAGGTACTCGCTTTTGCACATAAGCAATGCATCAAACCCTGGATCAAATCCCTGCGCTGTACATGGTCCCTGAGCGTGGCCAGGGTCATGTCCAAACACAGAGTCAGGCAGAGCACCTGAGCACTGCCAGATGTGGCCCAAAACCCAGAGAATTCTGCTCCTAAATCCAGGCCTAACCTCAGCACCTCAGCCCGCTGTCGATCCTGCCTACCTCGGAGCACAAGGACCACACCAGCTCTACCGGTGGGGCCTCAGAGGGTCTACACATTGGGAAAGAGGAAAACGTTGGAGGGATGGGTATCGAAACACTGTATGACTGAAACCCAACTGTGTACAGCTTTGTATTGGTCTATTGCACAGTGATTCAACTAACTAACTAACTAACTAACTAACTAACTAACTATTCACATGTTTAAAATATAATTAAAAAGTTAAGAGACACAGCAGGTAGGGTGTTTGCCTTGCACATGGCCAACCAGGGTTTGATTCCTGGCATCTTATGTGAACTCCTGAGCACTGCCAGGAGGTAACCACTGAACGTCACCAGGTGTGGCCCAACTCTCTCTCCCTCCCCCAAAAAAAAAAAACTAAGAGACTCTGTGGACCGGTTTGATGTAGAATACAAATAAAATCCAAACTTCCATACCTGCAAATAGTCCTAACAGTAATCTGTATTATATTATTATTATTAATATTATTATTATAGGGTGATACCATTTCACCAAAACTTTTCAGCGCCACCCTCGAGAACATCATGCAAAAATTAGAATGGGAAGGAATGGGAGTGAAGATAGATGGTCAGCAACTACACCACCTCCGCTTCGCTGATGACATTGTTCTAGTAACACCAAACATTAGCCAAGCAGCACAAATGCTGGCTGACTTTGACTGAGAATGTGGAAAGATAGGTCTACAGCTGAATCTAAAGAAAACAATGTTTATGAAAAATGAACTAGTTCCAGAGGCCCCATTCACTCTCAATGGAACAAACATCTCTGAATGCAGCAGTTATGTGTACCTAGGTCAAGAAATCAACATGATGAACAACCTGAAACCTGAGCTGCGCAGGAGGAGAAGAGAGCGGCATGGAATGCCTTCAAAGGCATCGAAGAAATAGCTAAAAGGACAAAGAACCTCCGGCTCCGGGCACATCTCTTTGACTCCACCATTCTCCCTGCATTAACATACGCATCAGAGACCTGGGCTCTATATGCTTGGAATATCATGCCTCACTCAAGTGAGAGAAGGAATCGGAGTTCCGACCTCCGTCGCTATTCCAGAATCAGGGATGCTGTCTCGTTTGCCAAGGCATCAAAAATCAGATGGGCTGGACATGTAATGCGATTTGGAGACAACCGCTGGACTAGAGCCGTTACTGACTGGATCCCAAGGGATGTCAAAAGATCATGTGGCCGCCCACCTACAAGATGGTCAGACTTCCTTGTCAAGACCCTGAAGGAACGGTTTGAGGCTCTTCATATTCCTGAATCAACCAGATGCCACTGGGCTACATTGGCACGTGATAGGGTCCAATGGAAATGTTACTGGCGCCCGCTCGAGCAAATTGATGAATAACGGGATTCAAGTGATCAAGTTAATAATAATAATAATAATAATAATAATAATAATAATAATAATAATAATAATAATAATAGCCCTAATGTGTTAACTCATTAAAGTTTGCTTTTTCATACATGATACTGGGGACTGAACCTGGTTCAAGTGCCTACCCACTGCAGGAGGAGTGCCGTGCCCTTTAGTGGGTACTGTGCGAGGCAAAGTGCAGGGCAAATGCCTGCCTACAGTCCTATCTCTCAGCCCCCCATTAACTCCATGCTAGCAACAACATGCATGCTTCCAAGCCAACCTGGCAACTAGGACCCTTCGCCAGAGAGCTGGTGCTGTGGCTGTGGCAGCCGAGTCAGCCCTCACACCGCAGCTGCCAGCTCAATTTGCTGCCTCCCGGCTCCCCACCCTGGGGACCCACTTTTACCCCTGGTCTCCCCCTCCCGGGAGGCCCAGCTTACTGTCTGCTCGATTTCTGCAGCCTCGGCCCTGGGCATGCGCTCCAGGAAGTCATCATAGTGCTTCAAGCCAATGGCCTGCTGCGTGGTCAGTGGCGCCTGCTCGCGGATGTCATCTAAGCTCCGGAAGCCCTGCAAAAAGTGGGGGTTTGGGGGACGCAGTGAGGGTGCAGGACCAACAATGAGAGAGCAAGTGAACCAAAGCGCAAGGCTTTCGTCAACCCCAGGCCGCAGGGCCGAGGCCTGACGAGGCTGAGCTCTGTCCTCAGGGGCCTTGGGAAGGCAGGAGGGAAGATGCAAGAGCCCTGCCCCAGGGCTGCCCACTCCCCTCTGAAGCATGTTCCCAGCCCCGTCAGCTGGGGTGACTCAGGAAGGGCAGATGGGGCTGCATTATGTAGCCCTTAGCCCCTGGTCCCCTCTGGAAGGCCCTTGCTGGCTGGGGGACAGACAACATACTTCCTGTCTCTGCGTGGACCACATGAAGGCCTCAAGCCACAGGGCCCTCCGGGGAGCCCCGAGGGCCCTTGTCAGGTGGCCTCCCTGGGGTCTGGGTTCACGCCCGTCAGGACAGCAGTGAGAACTACAAGGGCTCGAAGACAGAGCAAAGATCACGTGAAGGCTGGTGCCGGCCTGACCTGCTGGTACCACATCTGGGCAGTCTTGGTGCCGGCCCCCCAGATGTTGGAGAAGAGTTCCAAGACCGGCACACTCGCTGATGTGGTCCAGCTTCCGCAGGTGCCCACTCTCCAGGATCTCCCACGATCTTCTCAGCCATCCGCTTCCCAACTCGGGGATGCCGCAGGCCTCCTGAGAGAGAGGAAGGGCGGAGGAGCGTCTCTGAGGCCCTGAGTGGATCCCGACACCGAGAGCCAGGGTGAGGGGTGAGGCCCCGGGCTGCAAAAAAAAGGGTGGGGGGCTTTGCAGGTGGCCAGCGGGCCACGTGAGGGCGATGAGCTGACACCTGCAGTGGGCTCCGTAACTTGTCTTTAGTGCCCAGAGAAGGGAGATGAACACAGGAAGTGCGGAAGAGGCACTAATGGCGCTGTCTAATCTTTTTTTTTTTTTGGGTCCCCGGCCGGGTTTTTACCCCGCGTCCCGGGGGACCATAGCCGACCACCCCGGCCGGCGGCGGCAAGGCAACCCCCCCCTGGGCTATCCCCCCCCCCCTCTAATCCTTTTCTAATAGCACCAAACATTAGCCAAGCAGCACAAATGCTGGCTGACTTTGACCGAGAATGTGGAAAGATAGGTCTACAGCTGAATCTAAAAAAAACTATGTTCATGAAGAATGAACTAGTTCCTGAGGCCCCTTTCACTCTCAATGGAACAAACATCTCTGAATGCAGCAGTTATGTGTACCTAGGTTGAGAAGTCAACATGATGAACGACCTAAAACCTGAGCTGCGCAGGAGGAAAGAGAGAGGCATGGGATGCCTTCAAAGGCATCGAAGAAATAGCTAAAAGGACAAAGAACCTCCGGCTCGGGCACATCTCTTTGACTCCACCATTCTCCCTGCACTAACATACGCCTCAGAAACCTGGGCCCTACAAAAGCAGGATGAGAATGCTATTGGGTCTCCCAGAGAGGAATCGAAAGATCTATGCTTGGAATATCATGCCTCACTCAAGTGAGAGAAGGAATCGAGTTCCGACCTCCGTCGCTGTTCCAGAGTCTGGGACGCTGTCTCGTTTGCCAAGGCATCGAAAATCAGATGGGCTGAACATGTAATGCGATTTGGAGATGACTGCTGACTAGAGCCATTACCGACTGGATCCCACAGGATCAAAAGATCACGTGGCCGCCCACCTACAAGATGGTCAGACTTCTTCATGAAGACCCTAAACGAGCGGTTTGAGGCTCTTTGTATTTCTGAAGCAACCAGATGCCACTGGGCTAAACTGGCATGTGATAGGGTCCAATGGAAATGTTACTGGCGCCCACTGGAGCAAAGTGATGAATAACAGGATGTCAAGTGATCAAGTGGGGCGCACATCTAGACCTGCTAGGGGCTTACTCATGGCCTTGTGCTCAGGGGTTTCTCCCGGAAGAACTCTGGGCACTGTATGGGATGCTAGAAACAGAACCTGGGTCGGCTGTGTGCAGAGCAAGAGCCCTGCCTGCTGTTGCTTCTCCCGCTCCAGTGTCGTCAGATCTTACTCTGCCTCATCCTCATCTAGGCCTGAACCTCCACCAACCTCTGGCCACTAGAGTAGCCCCCCCACTCCCTGTCCCAGCCCCACGTACCTGGTAGGTGGTGACAGGCTTGTGGAAGCTCTTGAGGGCATTGATGGCCTTGGCATAGCCCAGGGCCCTCCACTTGTCTCCCTGCACGCTGTAGGCTTTGGCCAGCACTTCCAGCTTCTCTGTGATGTGGCGGGTTGTGGTTGGTTGCCTTCAGGCTCGAAGGCTGTGCACAGACCCACTTCTCCAGGCCCTGGGGGGCTGGGCTGGGCTTGGGCGGCGTGGGGTAGTGACCACTGATCAAGGCTTCCAGGTCAGCTGCACTAACCAGGACGTCCTCCCCATCGATGGTTTCATCATCAGAGCTGGGCTGGAGGTGGGGAAGGACACGACACCCTCAATTCCTGCAAAGGTCGGGAGACTCAGCTCATCTGCCAGAGTGAGTCCGGAGCCTGAGCAAAAGCCCCCAGGCCACTAGGATCCCCACAACTGCGAGTGTCAGGCAGAGCTAAGTGTCCCAGCAGGACACTCCGAGCCAACCCCATGCCTGCCCCTAGTCACGTGATCCGAGTCCTGGGAAGGCTCCTCACCTGAGCCTGGGTGCTGGATGTCTCCTCTGCCTTCCCAGGAGGAGACCCAGGCCTGTGGTTGGGCGCGAGGGCAGAGGGGGCTGCTCTGAGCAGAGTCTCAGCAGCCACTGGGGGAGGAGAGGCGTGGTCGGTCCCGTTGAGCTGGGGCTGCTCCAAGAACCTGCAGGGAAATGACTCGGATAAGACACTGAAGGTCTTAACTGCTCCCGATCCTCCCTCCCTGTCCTTTTTTTTTTTTTGGCCACTCCCGCAATGCTCAGGGCTTTCCACTAGAACCCTGGCGTGTCGGGGACCATATGGGATGACGGAATGAGACCCGCCCTTCTTTTGGTTTTATTTTTTGTTTGCTTTGGGGGCCATACCTGGACCATACCATAAACGTCTACTCCCAGCTCCTGGTGGTGCTAAGGGAACCAGGCAATGCAGGGGCTCAAACCTGGGCCTTCTGTAAGAAAAGACTCTGCATCTCTTTTTTTGGGGGGGCTTTGAACAACTCCCTTGTCCCCAGACAGAATTTGTGGGGGAGAGGGGTCTGGGTCACACCCAGTGATACTTGGGCTATTTCTGGCTCTGTGCTCGGGAAATGACATGTGATGCAAGGATTCGAACTGGAGTCATGGTGAACGTGGTGCCATACACAGCAAGAGCCTGACCTCTGTACTGTCTCTCCAGCATGAGATTCTGGAGGGTGAGGGAGCGGGGATCAGTACACAGTGGTGCTCAGGATCTCTCCTGGTGGGGCTCAGGGGGCCACATGCAGTGCAGGAGATCGAATACAGGTCAGCTGTGTGCACGGCAAGCACCTTAACCCCGTACTATCTCCCTGGCCCCGATAATTTGTCTCTTTTTTTCCTTTTTGGGGGCTGGGGCAGAGGGAGTTGCTCTGAGCAACCCCAACCAGATGATGCTCAGGGGTTACGCCTGGCTCTGCACTCAGGAATTACTCCTGGCATTCGCGCTCATATGGGATGGGGATCAAACCGCGGTCGGCTGCGTGCAAGGCAAATGCCCTACCCTACTACAGCTCTGGCCCCTGGCCGCGGAGATTTATTACTGATGACCAGAGACCCAAGATGCTGCCAAAACACATTAGAGCAAAAACTGGGCCAGCCCACCTGTCAGGGACGAAGATGCCGTATCCCGCCGTGTCCATCAGCCGACCCTCCTGCAGGCACAAGCTCAGCCAGGTTGACTTCACCAACTGAGCGGCTGGGGGTAGCAGGGCAGCCTCAGCAGGCGGGGGGCTCGCTCACAGTCCATGCCGTCGTCCACCACGATGTGAGTGACTCCTGGGCACTGCGCAGGGCACACTTGGCCACCATGCTGGACAATCTGCCTCTCAAACAGCTCTGCGGGCTCGCCCAATGCCAGCAGGCACGACATGGGCTCGCACGTCCACTCAGCCACTCTGGGAGGGGACACACAGGTGCCGGTTGTCATCGCTCTGCGATGAGCTGCATGGTCCTTTACAACAACTGCCCCCACACAGTCTGTCCCCCAGCCAGCCCTGCCTGCTTCCCGGAGCTTCACGACATTCGGCTGATTTTCCACAAGCATTCACCTGAGCTAGCAGAGAGCATTCGGATACGTGCTGTTCCCTGCGGTGACCTGCACAGTCTGGCAGGGCACCTAGAACCACACTGCCTACGAGTATTTCCTTTAAACAAGTATAATAGACTGTGACTGTATCCCGGGTGCATGGCCTGAAGTTTGTGATTACAGACTCACAGTCTAATGAGCCTCTCCCTTCACCCACCATCAAAGCCCTTGGTGGTCCATCAGTCAACCAGAAAGCAAAGGGTATAACTTGGCTCACCTCCTGCTGCTTCTCCTTCTTCCCTCCTGGGAATCTTCGAAGAGGCTCTGGATGAGGGATTGGCGTGAATTTTCTTGCGCTTAGGAAATGCCTTCAAGATACCCCCTAGGGTCCATGAAGTGAGGCCTGGATTCTGGCCTATCTGTGGGTTTGACCGAGGCAGATGCAGGTGGAATCAAAAGCTGAGGTGCACAGACTCCTTTGCCTACAGATGTGCAACAGCCACTGACCAGGTGTTGGCGGGTGCGGGCACTAATCTAGTTCAACACGCTCTCCCAAAATCCAACCAAATTTCAGAGGTTTAGCTTACTCTGTATCCCTTAAACTTTCATAGTCAAAAGCAGAGGCACCGAGGATCTGCAGCGGGCATTTTTTTTTTTGGGGGGTGTTAGGAATCTATTCCTCAGAGGGTTCTGGAGGAGGGTACAGCGCTGCAGTCAGCTCCTGGCACACTACTTTCAAAGGGCTTTCCAAAAAGGGCGACGCCAGGCTAGGGGAGGGGCACACACAGCGGTGTCCAAGGGTCACTCCTGACGATGCTCACGGGGACAATATGTGGTGCTGGGTCTTAGGAGGGGCGTGGGCTTCCCAACAGAGTGGAAGCCGGAGGAAACCTGAACATCTCCAGTTTTTCTCTCCCCCATCGCAGAACGGCAAAGGGGATGGGGGTGGCGCGCCGTCAGCGGGCAGAGGAAACTGCTGCACGTGCCCTCGCCGGGGGCCGTCGCGCGGGGCTGGTGCGCCCGGCAGGTGCGGGCGCTGGCGCTCGCCGCAGCAGGTGTTGGGCACCCTCCGCGACCCGGACGCCTCAACCTGACAGCTGGGGTGGAGGAGTTTGCGGCAGGTGTGTGGGGGATGGGGGAACCCGCGGCGTACGCAGCTGGTGGGCGCCAGGCTTTCCCAGCTGGGGGCCAGAGGAGGACGGGAGTGTCCCGACCCTTCCCCAAAGACCCTTTGCTACTCCAGGATTCGAGCCGGTGCACTCGATTTCGGCCCCGCGGGTCACCAGGGCGGGAGAAAACTACTTACCTGGGCAGGGCAGCCAATGAGAGCGGAAGGAGGGAAGGGGAGGGAAGGAGGGAGGGGAAGGCAAAGGAGAGGAGGGAAAAACGCCTTGCCGAGAACACCTTCCGGGTCATCCGGAAGTGACCCTTGGTTGCGTGGTTGCCACGGCAGCGGCCGCCGCGCGGCTGAGAGGAAAGATGGCGGTGACGGGCTGGCTGGAGAGTCTGCGGGGCGGCCGAGAAGACGGCGCTGCTGCAGGACGGTAACTCCGGGGCCCCCGTGAGCTCCCTCGTCCTTCCCCGGGTGGCCTCCGCGCTGGCCGCCCCGATAATGGCCTCAGAGCCCGGGATGGCAGAGCTGGCAGGGTGGTGACCGCCCGCTGGGCCAGGTGCTGCATGTGACGATAAGGAAACTGAGGCCCAGAGAGAGGACACACCGCCTCGCCCCTCGCCGTCTTCTGTTGCTAGTAACCTGGAATCATTCTTTCCGCCTTCACTCTCAGTCGCTCCCCACTGCCCTCGCGCGAGGCTCCTAACAACCCCCTGATTCCGAAAACAGTTTTGGAACCGGATCCCATGAACTGGGCCTGGGGGCTCAGCTGCCGAACCCGTCTGACTTGGCCCGCACTCTCCTCGTCTTTATCACGTAGACGGCCTTTTTAGGCCCTTCTCTGTTGGAGGACAGGTTTAGCTAGGCTGGGAGCTTTGCTGTTTTGCCCACTCCCAGCTTCATCTACTTAAGCCAAGGTTCATTCTAATGAGACCTCTCTTCTATGTTAACACTGCTAGAGGGTGTGGCAGTTACAGAAGTCACCTTGATTGAATAAATTCTGACTTACACATCTACTAAGACTTCTATGTTTTCTAGATTGGGCACAGCTCCTCTTTATACCCACTGCACCCAGCGTGGGACAGTTAGAATTTACCAGGAGACTACCACCCTGGCTACGCTGAGCATAGGAAGACTATAGGAAGGATCATACTAGTTTGCTCTAAGCAGGCGAGTGTGACCCTTTCAGTACACGAGAACAAGATACTCAGAATCACCCTGGTGCAGATAATAACAAGAAGGACCTTGTGGGTACCATCTAGATTACACGAAGCTCATGAAATTAAGATGTATTACTTTATAACAGCTTTCTCTTCCCCCTCTCTCTCTCTCTCTCTCTCTCTCTCTCTCTCTCTCTCTTCTCTCTGTCTCTCTCCAGTGTTTTACATAGAGATAATCATCCAGGCACAGCCCGGCCTGTCACTGTTATGGTAGACCTCCATGCTAACTAAAGATTTTGGGCATTGGGGCATGCAGAGATTATGGGCTTGCCTTGCATGATGGTCCCCTGAGCATCACCAGGAGGAATCCTGGAGCACCTCCTGTTGTGGGCCAAAAAACAAAAGCAAAAAAAAAAAAAAAAAACAACCAAAAACCATTCTAGACATTACTTCATGGGTGGTGTGTGTGTGTGTTTGTGTTTGTGTATGGTGCTGGGACTTGAACACAGAGTCTCACACATGTGAGGCAAGTGCTGCACCGAGAGCTACACTCTGGCCCTGTTTGCTTTTATTGAACTGTAACATACACGACACTGGATTTCAGGGGTGCAGTGCTATGTGCATTACAGAGTGACCATAAGAATCAATCTGCTTGGCTTTTATCTTATTATCTGAGTGTACCGTATAGACCTGACCACTTGGGGCTGCACAGTTCTTCAGCATGGTGTCCCTTCCCGTTCGCCTCCATCCAGGTCCAGGGTTCCAGGCTCTTCGCCTTCTTCAGCCGAGGAAACACTGACTCCCCCTCTGCCCCAGATCCTACCTACCGTCCTACTCTTAGACGTGGTGAATCCTGTTAGTCTATGACTCTCATGACGTTGGTCAGTATTTGACCCTTTGTGGCAATCTCACTGAGCATGGTGCCTTCAGCTTCATCCATCAGGCATAGGTGACAGCATCCATTAGTTATATTTGTGGTGCCAAGCACTGAACCCAGGGCTTTATACATGCAAGGTAAATATTCTACCGCTGAATTGTCTCTGGCCTGACAACTTTTTTTTTTTTTTGGATCATACCTGGTGATAATCAGGGGTTACACCTGGCTCTGCACTTAGGAATTACTCATGGCAGTGTGCGGGGGGTAGGGAGAAACCATATGGGATCCAAGGATTGAACCTGGGTTGGCCACATGCAAGGCAAATGCCCTGCTGGATTATTGCTCTGGCCCGACAACTTCCTTTTAAGACTTAATAGTAGCCCACTGTCCGAAGCATGCTCTGTTCTCTTGCCCGACTGGGCACGGGCTGCTCTGCAGTTCCCGCTGCTGCATGGCGCTGCTGTGAGTGTGGACTGCAGATGTCTGTGGAGTCCCTGCTTTCACCACATTTGCTCACAGGTCAGTGTTTAGGCATGTAGTTCCT
>JAJIBD010028792.1:0-40408 GCA_021461705.1 Cryptotis parvus
AAAGTTTCAGATTTTAAGTAAGTTATTTTAAAATATACATATTCCTTTATTTAAATTTTAAATAGATAATATAGACAAGACTGATGTAAGGTGGCTGGATTGCACATAGTTGACCCTGATTCCACCCCTATCATGCACAAACCAACAGTAAAACCTGACAAGTGTTGGATGTGAACCCAAAACAAAACACACAAAATTGAACTGATGAATCTAATGCTCATAATAGCAACAAAACAAATATATGCACCAGAAATATGTTTTAAAGACAAAAAACATGACAATGGATGTAATCACTATAAAAAGTAAATCACAAGAACACAGAAAATAATACAAAAGAAAATATAAGTAGAAAAAGTTTACATCAAGTAGTGAATATTGTGTTTTAAACATATATGGACATGGTTATGTACATTATTGATCATTAATCACTGCAAATATGAATAATGTAACTCACTGCAAAAACAAACAGTGGATAAATTAATATAAAAGCCTTATTAGTCCCACATAACTAATTAATGCCATATGCAGAAATAAATGAGTCTCATAACAGATATAAAGACAATCAGACTCAGCACAAAAGGCTGCAACAAGGTGTTCAGATTCATCACTGCAGACAAAAAGGATTGGAACTACAATTATCCTAAGTCTTCAAATTTACTTTAAGCTAGAAAGGGCTGTAAAAAAGCAGCACATGTAATATAATGGTTCAATCCTTCAAGAAGATATAAAGGTGATCAATGTTTAAACACCAGGATCCTGAAAGACCTGAATTTCTGTGAAAATAGTGTCATTAAAAAGGAATTTTTTCTTCCTGTTCTCCATCAAAGCACTGGAGCATTTGGTTTGTTTTTTATATTTCTCCATCATAGATCTCTCAGATCTATATTATCCATCAGAGATCTGAGAGATCTCCGGAAAGGGCGAAAAGAAACCACCTATCCCCATCTGCAAGCTCTGCCTAACATTTTGCGTTGGTAGAGCGGAGTCAGGCTCTCTCTCTTGTGGACACGGTGCTGGAGCGCTTCGCCCTGCAGACCTCGTGTTCTCAAAAGCTAGATACACACTCAGGTCTTTCAGCATTCTGAGAAACGTAATTAGTGTCCACTGCTCTGGCCTCGGGGTCAAGGCAGAAGAAATACTAGAGAAAGGGCTGAAGGTATTAAAGTATGAATTAAGAAAAAATAACTTTAGCTATTTTGGAAACTTTGTTTTTTAGATCCACTAACACATTCATCTGGGAATCAAATATGACTAAAGCATTGGTATCTATGGCCTGGATTTCTTCATGGTTATAGGTAGGCCGGGGTTCAGCAATGAGGGCAAGAAAAGCAGGAGAGGTTGCACTGGGGCCACACAGAGACTACCAAAGAGGAGCCCATGCTAGTTTCAGCCAAGCATGATGGGGTCTTCTTTCTCAGCAAATAACTTCCTGTTTCTGTCCGTAAAGGACAAAAAAAAAAAATTGTTGGGCGGAATGCAAAAAAATGCAAAAAAGTAAAAACAAACTGTGAAATATAAAAAAAAAACAAACCAAATAAACCCCAAAGTTATTGATAAG
Source organism: Cryptotis parvus (assembly GCA_021461705.1). Taxonomy (NCBI): domain Eukaryota; kingdom Metazoa; phylum Chordata; class Mammalia; order Eulipotyphla; family Soricidae; genus Cryptotis; species Cryptotis parvus. The sequence continues at coordinate 1,559 of JAJIBD010028792.1, forward strand.
ATTCAATTATCATATATATTTTATAATTTAAATAAAATAAAGGTGCAATCTTCTCAAGTTCACATGAAATGCTCTCCAAATGTTTAGAAATTAAGATACAAAGTAAGTTTTAATAACAAGCATCTTGGGGGCCGGAGGCGATAGCCCAGCGGGTAGGGCATTTGCCTTGCACGCGGCCGCCCATGCTGGCCTGGGTTCGATCCCGGCATCCTGTATGCTCCCCGAGCACTGCCAGGAGTCATTCCTGAGTGCAGAGCCAGGAGAAACCCCTGAGCATTGCCTGGTGTGACCCCAAAAAAGCAAAATAAATAAATAAATAAAAATAACAAGCATCCATCTTAACCCTGCACCTCGTGGTGTTACTGGTGTGGCTGTGGTGCCTGGCTGCATCGACAGATGGCCCTGGATGTTTGATGGTCTGACACAGAAAAGAATAGGCCCCTCTGGCATGAACGCAGAGCCATGGCAGAGCCTGACTCTACCTGTGGTGTATTCAATATACCAAGAACAGTAACAATAATGGACCTCATTCCCAATGAATGGAGACATTACTGGCGCCCCTCTTGAGCAAATTGATGATTAACAGGCGACAAGTGACAAGTGACCCATTCTAACTGCAAGGGCACCTGTCTAGAACCCAACCATGAAGCAGGCGTGATAGTATAGCAGGTAAGGTGTTTTCCTTGCACCAGGCCAAACTGGGTTTGAACCCCCACAGCTCCCTGAGTACAGAGGCAGAATTAAGCCTGAACACAGCTGGGAATGACATCAAAACAAAACCAAACAAGAGGAAAAAATGTCCATATAGATAGAAGCTAACAATTGAAAAAAATTAGGAAAAGCATCAAACATAGGAAGACTAGCAACAGATATAAAATTAATATTTTTAAATAATAAAAATGAAAAGATAAGCTATCAAACTAAGTGTAATGTAGCAAAAGTTGTATTAAAAAGGACATGCATAGCAATACTGATCCGCAGAAGTAAAGATAGTTTGCTTATAGCCAAAACTCATCAAAGGCTATAGTAGTGACTTTGTGCTCTGTTGGGAATAGAGCAAATGAAGTCTTCAATTCTCTGGGCAAAGGATCATTAATTTTACTTGAAAAGTCTGGCACAATGTTTCTCTATTGCTCCATCATTTAAATTTTAGTCACTATTTTTCTTACTATCATTGGGCAACAATTAGCTCTTAAATAACCACTCACTCAAAGATAAGGGATGCAACGAACTTGAAGTCAGAGGAAATCCTGCAAAAACTCTACCATTTTTCTAGTTCCTACCCTTACCCCATTAAGAAAATGATGAACATTTGGTGTAACGAGCAGTTGAAAACAAAAAGTATTTTATATTAAACATTAAATTCTAAGAAAAAATTAAAAACAAAATATTATTGTTCTATTTTATTAAATAATAAAAACACAATTCCAAGATGCACAAGTAGGATAAACTTGCTATATTCATGTTTTCTGCATGTGACTTCTATGCTATCCTTTATGAAAACCTACTGAAAATAACTTCCTGATTTAGAAAAATTTGAACACATCCCCTAAATGTCAATGTGTCACTGAGTTCGCTACAATTTATTAAGTCCATTTTTAAAAAGTGCCAAAAATTCAGAGGCCTTTTCCTAAATGACCTCACCAAAAGTGCAGAGCTGATATTTCGCATGTGGAACTAACTGAAGTAACAATCTCTGAATAACTATTACCTCTAAGACTAACCTTGCCTATTGAAGACTCAAAAATCTGGAACACTGAAATTGTAGGGCTGAGTTTTGAGAAGTCCCAGATAAATACAGTGGTGGATTTTTGGTGGGTCACACCCAGGGACACTCAGGGGTTACTTCTGGTTCCACACTCAGAAATTACTCCTGTTGGTGCTCTGGGGACTACATGGGAGCTGGCGATAGAATCTGGGTCTGCTACATGCATGGCAAATGCCCTACCCTCTCTACTATTGCTCCAGCCCAATATAGTGATGATTTTAATAAAAATCAGTGATTTTAATATTGCTAATGATATGTAATAAAAACATGTATTATATTGCATGTGTAATAAAATATGTGTTATGTATAAAATAGGTATTATATTCTTCAGAAAAATTAAAATATTTAAAATCAAAGCTTTACCAGGTATAGAACAGAATATATTAACAGCTTACACAAAAATTGCTGTTTATAATTTCACCACAAATTTGCAACGCATCCTAAATTTTGAGGTCTTTATTTTATATCATATTCTGAAGAAGCCAAATTCAGACTAGTCACTTATACTCTATTTCTCATGTATGACTCACCCTCAACTGAGTTTAATAGAAAAAGAATGTCTCTCCTGTGTTATTTATTTAGCAAAATATCAGATATGTTCCTGTCAGTTTTCTCCATATCATCACCACTGAAAGAAAGTAGGTAGCCCAAAAATACCATCATCCTCATAAAGAGATACAAATTTAACTTTAAAACTTTTGAGTGTTTTACAAATGACTTGACTATATACACACACATATACATATATAGTCATACTGTATAATATATAGTCATACTGTATAATATGCATATAAATTGCAGTTGTACTGAAATTTCTGAAAACAGCTTCTAATTATGTGCATGTTTGTGTGTGAGGGATGTGTATGTGTGTGTGATTAGGATTTATTTACTACAATAATGTGCAAAAGCATTTCTAAATGCCAACATATCTCATTTCAAACTCAATTCTAACACCCTGACACTCTATACTCAAAGGCAGGATCAGATTCCAGAGGTATAGAACTTGTTTTCATAAGATACCCTCAGATTCATATGCTAATCACAAACCCAAGCTTCTGGCTAGCTGGCAATAAATCAGAGGTTCCTAAGAAATCATATTCAGATTTGATTCATTTTTTTAACTGGCACACAGAACTCAGGAAATTCACTGAATCACTGACTTATTGCACGGCATATAAATAATAGCTAAATGGGAAAGATGCATAAGGGTAAAGATAAAATGTGTCCATGCCCTCTCCTTGAACAGCATGCTCCATCTTCATGTGTTTCCACAATGATAACTTACCAAAGACACTTCATTTGGGTTTTATCTAAGTGGTTTCACTATACAGGCATGAGAAGCTAGTTAGCTAGTCATAGACAAATGAACTAAATCTCTACATCCTCTCTCTCATTCCAGGTCAAAGGACAGCAGGAGACTGATCACTCATTTATGTTGAGTAATCTGAAAGTCAGCCACCTAGATCAAGTGTTTCCATAAAGTCGCTTTCATTAACGTACAAAGATATACCTTTGTATATACCTTGTGATGAACATAACTTCACTGACCCCAGTTATGAGCTTCCAAGGCATTTAGAAACTGTGGATGAAGATAAATATTATAAATGATATTCATAAATATATAATGAAAACTCATGTCATATGATTACAAAAATATGTCTCAGGCACCAGAGAGTTACTACAGGTGCTAAGGTGCCTATCTCACATGCTGCAGCTAATCCTGTTTTAATCCCAGTCACTGCGTATGAATCCCTGAACACAAGGAGTTATCCTTAAGCACAGACGGAAGTAAGCTAGGAGTAAGCCTTGGCCCTGCAACCAGAACCCACCAATGAACAAAAAGGATTCTTAGACCTGAATAAATAGTATTAAATCAAAGTTTGAATAATTTTCCACTATACCATTAGTTGGTATTTGGGGTAGTATTAAAATTAATAAAGTTAGAAATTAAACGTTCCTTTAATCAAAACTGAAATTTGTTTACAAAATTAGTTTTCAGGTGTTGTCTATATAGCACTAGAGCTTTTAAAGTATTACCTTAAAATGTTTTTTTAAAGTATTACTTTAAAATGATTATCATTCGATTAATTTATGAAGTTAATAAATAGTAACAAAGTTTGTTATTATTTATTAACTTTATAAATTAATAGGATGAATAGTAACAAAGTTCATTACTATTTATTAAATTTATAAATTAATAGGATCATAATCACCTTCATGAAGAATCAGTTTAAAGTTTTAAACTAATAACTGAAAAATCCCATGCACATAATCTAACAAAAGTGTTTTAGATAGAACAAGTCTGCAAATAGTGAGAATACTCATAAAGCACCTACAGAAAAATAAACTACCATAATACATTAATGTTCATGTCTGAACACAAATTTAATTATTTAAAAAATATGCAAGCTCAGCCAAACTGAACCCAGTGTGGGACAGTTAGAATTTGCCAGGAGACTATGACCCTGGTTATGTTGAGACTATAGTTTAAGATTATAGGAAGGATCATACTAGTTTGCCCTCAAGCAGATGAGTGTGACCCTTCAGTATACAGAGAACAAGATACTCAGAATCACCCTGGTACAGATAATAATTAAGAAAGACCTTGTGGTAACCATCTAGATTTCACAGTCACTTGATCACTTGACACTTGACATCCCTTTATTCATCGATTCACTCGAGTGGGCGCCAGTAACATTTCCATTTCACCCTATCAGGTGCCAGTGTATCCCAATGGCATCTGGTTGCTTCAAGAACACAAAGTGCCTCAAACCGTTCATTCAGGGTCTTGAGGAAGAAGTGTGACCATCTTGTAGGTGGGCTGCCACGTGATCTTTTGACATCCCATGGAATCCAGTCAGTAATAGCTCTAGTCCAGCGGTCATCTCCAAATCGCATTATATGTCCAGCCCAGATTTCACGAAGCCCATGAAATTAAGATATATTATTTATACCAGCCCTGGTACCACCCTTCTACACTCTTCTACTATCTAGAAGTTATTTAGTTGATCTTTGTTGACAGGACCCTCCCTGAAGTTAGGATTACTTTTGTGTATATAAGGGGACTGATTTGAGGTACTGTTTCCTCTCTTGGTGAAATCCACTTTGGTGGCACTTTCTCTGGTGGGATCCTATTTGGTAGGAGACTTGGGCCCTTGTGTATGGTCTAAATTCTTACCAGAGCTAGATGTCTTCCATTATATTGGATTGCATTGGCAGAGCTTGTTTTACTAAAAGCCTTTTGGAACTCTGCCAGACTTGTGAGTTTTCATCCATTCCCTGGTGGCCTTAGAGGTAGAAGAGAACTTCTGTCCTGATACTGTTGGGGACCCTTGCCGGTCCTGAACATACATGCAATGCAAGTGCCCTACCTACTGTACTATGGCTCAAACACCCCACCCACATTTTAAAATTTATCCTTAAAACCATTACTTACCAGAGAGATTTCCTCTTGTTACAGACTTCCTTAACATTTATTCTATTTATATATGTAGACCTCTCGTTACTATGGTCATTCGCATTAATTTTTACCTTTGATTTACTTTGGTATGTTTTACTCTATATTTTATTTATGTCTTCAGTTTATAAAATTTGAATTTAAGATTTGTTTAAGAAATATTTGTGAATTCACATGAGTTTAGTAATGCTTTTTTCTTTATTTTGTTTGTAAGTTTTGTTAAAGAGCCATTATTTACAAAGTTACTGATAGTTGTGTTTTTAGCATGCAGTAATTCAGCACTAAACCCTCCACCATTCTAACTTCCCTCAGCAGAGAACAGTGTTCCTAGACTTTTAGCTGCCTCACTTTTATTGATCATTTTGGGAATCTAGAACTGTACAATATTGATAGCTTATTTTGTCTGCCTTATTATAGAATCTAGTCTAATTTGGTTTAAGTTATTGCAGTTTCCAACAGAAGACATTTCAAAAATTTTCCAATGTGCTAAAGGCTGAGTCTCTCTATGTTCAGTAGGTTCCTAAATATTTGCTGTCATTTGAACAAAAGGGATCTATAAGTTTGATTCTGGCAGAGTTCTAGAGCTATTCATCATTAGTACATTTCTACAGTGTGACAATCCCTATCTAGCATCATAGGTTAAAATGTCACCTGCTAGCATCATTAAAAGTATAAATTTCACTTCCTTCAACATAATTCCTATATAATTCAAGTTTCATTTAGTTGCTACAGAGATTAATGTGAAAGAAGTTAACTTTTCCCCTAACAGTAGCTCTTTTGGTGTTTATGGAAATAACAGTTTGCCAACCCTGCCAGCAATCCACTTATCTGAGTTCAGAGTCAAGTACATTTCAAGATTCTTCTATAAATGTAAGTTGTTAAATTGGTTAGCTAAGAAGTTATAAAATAGCTTAGAGCTCCAAATAATTTTCACCCAGTTTCTTCTATTTTTTAGATTGTATATCACTGTTGAATGACAAGGGTCTAACTACGTTGGGATCTTTGCTGTTTAATCTACTTTCAGTTTAAGCTGTTTACAGGGTTTATGCTAATGTGATCTCTCTTCTGTGTAAGCACTGATATAGGGTATGTCAGTTATAGGAGCCATTTTGACTCTAAAACTTCTGAAATATTATTATCATCTCTATTATGATTACAATGTTATCTAGATTGGGAAATATTCCTCTTAGTACCCACTGGTTCAGGGTGGGACATTTAAAATTTATCAGAAAACCACCATTCTGGCTATGTTGAGTCTACCATTTAACTTTTTGGGGGCCTGGGAGTCATATGCTTAGGGGTTACTCCTGGCTCTTCACTCAGGAATTACTCCAGGTCATACTCAGGGTAGCATATGGTTGGCAGGGATCAAACTTGGGTAGGCCAAATGCAAGGCAAATGCCCTACCCATTGTATGATGGCTCCAGCCCAAGACTACCATTTAAGATCAAAGGAAGGATCATACTAGTTTGCCCTCAAGCAGACAAGCATGAGCCTTTTAGTAAGCCTTTTGAGGACAAGGCACTCAATATCACCCAGGTGCAGAATTGAAATAAGGACCCTGTTGGTAACATCTATTGCATGCAATCGATGAAATTATGATCTACTTCTCCTCATGAATATACATCCATTAAGATGTATTTCTTTATGTCAGACCTCTCTCTTTTTCCAGTGACATAAAAGATTATCTTAGAGGAAAGGAACTAGTCCCTAGCATAATCATTTGTTTAGACCTGAAACAGTTGTGACACCACCCTTCATCTACCACTAAAAGCTGATTTACTTATCACTTATCTTCCCGTTGTTCATCCATTTGTTTGAGCAGGCACCAGTAACATCTCCATTTGTCCTATGGTGTGCAAGTATACCCCAATGGCATCTGCTCACTCCAGGAACACAAAGAGCCTCAAATTGTTTGTTCAGGATTTTGATGAAGAAGTCTGAACATCTCGTAGGTGGGTGGCCACGTGTTCCTTTGACGTTCTGTGTAATTCAGTTATAACAGCTCTAGTTTAGTGGTTGGCTCTAAATTGCATTACGAGCCCAGCCCATCTGATTTTTATCATCTTGGCAAACGAGACAACATCCTTGATTCTTGATTGTTCATGGAGGTCGGAACTCTGGATTCCTTCTCTCACTTGAGTGAAGTGTGATAATCCAAGCATGACTCTTTTGATTCCTCTTTGGGCTACCCAAATAGCCTTATCCTGTTTTCTTAGGGCCCAGGTCTCTGAGGTGTATGTTAGTACAGGAAGAATAATGGAGTCAAAAAGTTGTGCCTGGAACTAGAGTTTCTTTGTCTTCTTTACCACACCCTCGATGCTCTTGAAGCCTTCCACGCTGCTCTCTTCCTCCTACATAGTTCAGATGCTCTTCCTCCTACATAGTTCAGATGCTAGGTCATTCATCATGTTGAGTTCTTGACTTAGGTACACATAACTGCTGCATTCAGAGATGTTCATTCTGTTGAGAGCAAATGGAGCATTGGGAACTAGTCCATTTCTCATGAACATTGTTCAGCTCATTCTTGAAATTCTTGAAATTAAGCTGATACATTGATCTTTATTGACTCTATCCTCCCTAAATATAGGATCTTTGCTGACAATACCTTCCCTAATGACAGCTTTGGGGTGTCATATAAGGTGTCTGACTTGAGGTACATCCATCCACTTTGGTGGGAGAGTTGGGCCCCGAGTGCATGGTCTGAATTCTGACCAAGAGCTAGAGGTCTGGGCAATCCCATTATCTTGGATTGTAGTGGCAGAGCTTGTTTCATTATTGATATTTAGTAAAAACCTTTAGGAACTGCATTGGACTCAGAGTTTTTAAATCCATTTCCCTTCAGAGACTGAAGGAAACTATTTTCCTGATGTTATTGGGAAACCCAGAGGCTCCCTGACAAAGCACAATGGCACATTTATCAAAATACAAAAAAAAAATTCATATTAATGCATTTCAATGACTGACTTTTAATATAGTTACTTGTTTTTATCATTAATCTCCTTTCTCTAATCCACATTTCAAGGTGACAAATTAAATGTCATAATGTCTCATCATCACTGTCTGTATCACTGTCTTCCCATTGTTCATCGATTTGCTCGAGTGGGCACTAGTAACATCTCCATTAGTCCTGTCATGAGCAAGTGCAATCCAAGGGCATCTACTTGCTACAGGGACAGGAGGAGCCCGAAACCATTCTTCAGGTTATGGAACTGAGGTCCATAATTGTTACTAGTCTTTGCCATAAAAAGTAAATAAAACACGGTAGCTTGCCAGGCTTTACCATGTAGGTGGTATAGTCTCAGTAGAAGGCTCTCAACCCGAGCATTTACTGATGAAACTTAGAGGGGAAGATCAGGTTTTCTCTTGGATGGAGCTCTGAGGAACTCTGGGGTCTGGATGTGGATAATGACTAACTGCATGATGTGTGGTTTGCTCTGGCTTCTTGCCAGGCTTACTGGTATCAGTTAAAACATGTCTATAACTGTTTACTATGTAAAAATGTGAAAGAAATTGGGAAGAACCTTATGCAAAATTCAGTATCCTATAAAAACATCACACGGTCGTGGGCCAATGGACATGTGGGTCTGGCGTGGGTGGGTCTCTTTCTTCCAGGGCAACTGGCATGGAGGCGGAGGAAAGGGCAGGGCCCAAAACTCCACTCCGAGTCCGGCCACCATGGTCTCTCCCCTGCTCATTAGAGCAAACCCTTGGAGCAATGTTGGACTCATCATCATGTATGCTTATTCTCAATTTTTCGTCTGTAATTTTATAGAATTTTCTAGTTTTTTCATAACCTTGAAATTTTTAGAGATGTGCTTGACCAGTATTCTTATAGTACTTTCAACTTTTACTTTTTATTATTAGACAGGGCTTATGCAAATTTTTTAAAAATACCACAGAGAAATATTATTCTTGATATATCAGTAGTATATGTACTAGCATGGCTTATTACTGCTGACTTTGATTTCCTGTCTGAAGTTTGTACACTATAAAACTATTTCTCAAAACACACCACATAATTTTATAGTAGACCATTAAGTTCAGTTCCTTTCACAACATACCAACTAATATTACTTTTTTGCACACTTTTTACCTCCTTACACTCAAATTCTATTTTCAGGTTAAAGTAAATTTTATGTAATTTTATTAAATGGTAAGTTGATATATATAAAATTCATTAATTCTTTATAAAATATTCTTGTCACTTTAAGTAATTAACTTATAAGTTGCGTACTTGTACTAAGCAATTCCTGCCAGTACTAATAAGACTATGTGATATGCTAGGGAATGAACTAAGGCTTGCCACATGTATAACCATCCCTACACTCTCTTTTGCCCCAAATACAAAGTTTAAAAACTATATATTAAAATAAAATGCTTAAAAGGAAAGAAATGAATTACAAAAATCTATTTTTTCTGAGTGTATTGATAAATAAACATTGAATTGCTTTACTGGGGATACAATGGTAATTATTTTTTAAGTGTTAAATTCACTTGACATTTTTATTATACCTTATAAGGCATATATTTTTAAGATGTGAATGGCACTATGTATACAAATAAAATAAATACAATGAAATTTACATTAAAGCACAAAAAGTTATTTCAAATACTCATGTTTAAAGATATGTTAAAGAGGCTATATTACACAGATGTCTTATGTATGTACCTTTAGAGCAAACTATCTGTTTACACAGAATGCCAATAATAGTACTTTTAAGAACTTTTAAGAAGTGAATAAATGTATTTACTATTGTAGCTGATTCGAAAACACAAGAATTATATCATGGAAATATACAAAACAAGGCAGAAAATAGCCCATGTTTTCCTTCACTAGACCTAGAATGGAATTCTTCCAAAGAAAACTGAGTCCTTGAACTAAAAATTTTAGAAACTAATAGCTGTGCTGCTTGCTACTGTCCTGAAATTTATCTTTCAGTTTTAATGTGCCTTGAATAATATTAAACCCTATTTTGGGTGCAATTAAATAAATATAAGTAAATATTTTCTATTGTATTTAAAAGCTGCATTTGAAAAATTAATGTGCTCTATTTTAGTTTTAACAATTGTTATATTTGTTATTTGTTAAATAAATCCCAAAGAATGTTCAGCAGAAAATAAGAGCATCTTACCCTTAGAATTATATTCTTAATAATAAATAAATATATGGTCCTTTTGTACTTGGTCATGCTAAGGAAGACCTTTAATAATATTAATGTTAACTTGGAATCACTGAAGATACTTAGATAAAACAAATAACTATTTCTAATTATTATTTTTCTATCAACTCCCTAAAATGTCTGTTCCTGAGATAGTTAACTTTCCCAAGAAAAACCCTCTAAACTGCCAGTAGTCTTATATATTCTTTGATGATTATGCTGGGCCAGGTGTCTTTCATTTTTGATAAATGGAAAGGAAACTAAAATCAATGTTCTTATTTCTTTGGCTCCCAACTGGGTATCGTGCATTATCTGATGTGACCACCATAAAATATATTCAAACTGGAAACCTAAAGTAGTTTGATTAATAAATGGAAAAGTTTCATCTGGTCTGTGTGATGAATGCCTAGCTACACCTTGTGCCAAAGACATATATCTAAGTAAATGCCCTCTCCGATTCCCTATTAGAAGGATGTCAAGCCAAACTAATACATTTGGATCGGATCCTCTAAAAGGGAACTTTATGGATATTCATTGTTTCTTTAACTTTGAAACAGTTTTATTATAATGTATCCTTAAGAGCCTTTTTGTGTTATATTTCAATGTAAAGCATCACTAAGGTTATGTTCACATCGAGAAACATGAAGTTTTTCAACTCTAGTTTTGAAATGTTTATACATAGAAAAAATGTTATCACAATTGAGCATTCCTTTAGCTGTAGCCAACCAAGGAATTGTTTACTTGAATATTATTACCTCTGGTAGCTGTAGATACCACTAGAAATATGTGGTATTATTTCTACTAGAAATATGTGGTATTGGCGCCCCCTTATATCTACTAGATATATGTGGTATTATTTCTAGTGCAAATGCAGCGTCCTTAAGTGACACTTTTGCTGCAGTGACCTATGTAAAGTGTGAATCTTATCAGACTCACCTAGGAAATCACTAGAGACCAGGGTTAGGACGATTGACTCTACACAAACACTCTGTGGTTCAGCCGCTTAATTCTCACCAGGTCCAGCTGGCAGCAGTCAGACTGTTTCTGAATCCCATTTGATCTTTATGCTTCAGAAATTGATCTCCACCACTCAATTCTCTGGTAGCCATGAACACCACCTAGAATGAAAATTTTCTCTTTAAAAAGGAAGTCAGCACTGACCTCTGTCTATTATTTTTTCTCCCCCTCTTGTCTGTCCCCTGCCTTCACACAGAAGAATTTCAGGGAGGAGATGAAGAATAAACTAGAAGATACAAGAAAAAAGAGTAACATCGTAAGAATATAGGCTTGTCCAGAGTGTAAGGAGTCCTCAGTAATTTGGGGTATGGTTTATAAATGCTTATTTTTCATAACTGGTTTTGTCTATAATTCTCAGATGTCAAAGTCTTTTCAAGGTTTTCATAGGGAAAAGCTTTGAATGCATGGTAGTCCTTTATCTCAACCTGTGTCCTTATAGTCTAAGTCTCTCCTCCCAAGAGGTCTAACAGATATTTGGCCTAAAATTTAAAATATTAAATATTACCTGGAGCAAGCAGATGTCCTTGAGCTACACTAGCATGTGACAGGACATATGTAGATGTTACTGGTGCCCGCTAGAGCACATTGATGAACAACAGGAAGACAAGTGAAGTGATACAAATATTTCCTATCCAGGTTTCTCTGTGGGTCCTGTATGTCAAAGGCTTTCATATCTTTGGAGAAGTTTGACTTTGATATACATTATCTTTTCCAATCCACATTCTTAGGGTCCTTATCTTGTCTAAAACATTTTTTTCCCTACTATGTAGAGTTCTATAAAAATCCTAATGTACCGGAAAAGCTGTAAACTAACTTCACGGATTGTCTAGAGTTTACATACTCTTCCTAGATTTGTAACAATGGAGAGTTAGAGACTGAGAAAAGTTATCTTTCCTAAAATCACAGTGGTAAGTAAACAATAGAAACTATCACTAATCTTGCTTAGCTTGTTGCCAGATATTGTTCTAAACACTATGAAAATAATTTCCTTTAATCCACTATCTAGTTTAGCATTATTTTCCATTTGTATTTGAAATGGGAAAAGTAATGCAGGGTGGGGTCCCAGTCTTACTCTGTTTCTTTATCTTAGAGAAAGAATTTTATGTAGTTAGTAAGTGAAACTTTATATTAAAGAAAAATGGATGCTTCCTAGACATTGGTACAGACTCTCAAGAGAAAGACTGAAGTGCTAGGCTTTGGATTTTTAGGAGTGATTTAAGTAAGTGAAGTATTATTCATAAATATGTGGGCATGAGTAACACCATTGGGGTTGAACTAAATATATGTGTGCATTTAAGATCTACTTACTTGCTCAAATACTGCATGCATCATTAGCTTCTAACTGTGCAGGTATGGAGCTATGTAGGTTGCATAATTTGAATTTAATGAACAGAAAAATTAAATAAAGTCAGAATTCTATTCATGGAGCATGTTCTAAAAGCCAGCTTTACAAATTCCTCTGTAACAGCACGAACAACCGGTGCTGGCATGGATGTGGGGGAAAAGGGACTCTCATCCACTGTTTGTGGGAGTGCCGAATGGTCCAGCCCTTTTGGAAAACAATATAGGCATTTTTCCGAAAACTAGATATTGAGCTCCCATTTGATCCAGCAATAGCACTCCTGGGAATATACCCGAGAGACCGAAAAACACATAGCAGAAACAATATCTGTACTTCTTTATTCATCTCTGCGCTATTCACTATAGCTAGAATCTGGAAACGACCTAAATGCCCAAGAACAGAGGACTGGCTAAAAGAAACTGTCGTTTCATCTACACTACAGAATACTATGCACCTGTCAGAAAAGATGAAATTATGAAATTTACCTGCAAATGAATGGACATGGAGACTAACATGCTGAGTGAAATTAGTCAGAAGGAAAAGGACAGATACAGAATGACTGCATTCATTAATAGGATATAAATAGATACCAGTTTTTTACTAAATGTGGGAAATGGCAATGGCAGATTAAAACTCACCATTGAATATACACAAAGAGACTTAAGTGATAAACTCTAAATATCTACAGGGCTAGCAGCAATGTGCAAAATAAGAGGGAGAGAGATGCAGAGACAGAGAGAGACAGAGAGAGAAAGAGAGGAAATGGGGGTACCTGCTATTGAGGCAGCCTGGAGGTGGGTGGGAGGGGGTGGGGTACATTGGTGGTGAAAATGGGGTACTGGTGGAGGGAGGGGTGCTGGAATGCTGTATTACCAGAACCAATTATGAACAGTTTTGTAATTGTATGTCTCACGGTGGCATAATATTTTTTTTTTAATTTTTATTATACCACCGTGAAACATACAATTACAAAGGTGTTCATAATTGGTTCTTGGTAATACAGTATACCAGCACCCATCCCTCAACCAGTGCCCCATTTCCACCACCAATGTACCCCACCCTCCCGCCCACCCCCATGCTGCCTTAATAGCAGATACCCCAGTTTCCTCTCTTTCTCTCTTTGTCTCTCTCTCTGTCTCTGCATCTCTCTCCCTCTTATTTTACACATTGTGGCTAGCCCTGCAGGTATTTAGAGTTTATCACTTAAGTCTCTTTGTGTATATTCAATGGTGAGTTTTAATCTGTCATTGCCATTTCCCACATTTAGTAAAACACTGGTATCTATTTATGTCGTATTAATGAATGCAGTCATTCTATATCTGTCCTTTTCCTTCTGACTAATTTCACTCAGCATGATAGTCTCCATGTCCATCCATTTGCAGGTAAATTTCATAATTTCATCTTTTCTGACAGCCGCATAGTATTCCATAGTGTAGATGAAACCACAGTTTCTTCAGCCAGTCCTCTGTTCTCGGGCATTTAGGTTGTTTCCAGATTCTAGCTATAGTGAACAGCGCAGAGATGAGTAAAGAAGTACAGATAGTGTTTCTGCTATGTGTTTTTCGGTCTCTCGGGTATATTCCCAGGAGTGCTATTGCTGGATCAAATGGGAGCTCAATATCTAATTTTTGGAGGAATGCCCATATTGTTTTCCAAAAGGGCTGGACCAGTCAGCACTCCCACCATCAGTGGATCAGATAGCTTTTACGAGGCACATATCACCCTGATAACCAAAGCAGACAAAGATGCCACAAAAAAGGAAAACTACAGACCAATCTCCCTGATGAATACAGATGCTAAGATCTTCAACAAAATACTAGCAAATAGAATCCAAAGAGTCATCAAAAAGATTATACACCATGACCAAGTGGGATTCATCCGGGAATGCAAGGATGGTTCAACATCTGCAAGTCAATCAACATAATACATCATATCAACAAAAAGAAAAATAAAAACCATATGATCATATCAATAGATGCAGAGAAGGCATTTGACAAGATTCAACACCCGTTCATGATGAAAGCTCTCCGTAAAATGGGGATTGAAGGAACCTGCCTCAAGATAATCCAGGCCATCTACTACAAGCCCACAGCGAGCATCATTCTCAATGGGGGAAAAACTGAAAGCCTTCCCCTTAAGATCAGGGACAAGACAAGGCTGCCCACTCTCACCACTTCTATTCAATATAGTACTGGAAGCGCTTGCCATAGCAATAAGGGAAGAAAAAGATATTAAGGGCATCCAGATAGGTAGGGAAGAAGCCAAGTTATCACTATTTGCAGATGACATGATATTATACCTGGAAAATCCAAAACTCTCTACCAAGAGGCTCCTAGAAATAATACATTCCTATAGCAGAGTAGCAGGGTACAAAATCAATACCCAAAAGTCAATGGCCTTCCTATATGCAAACAGCGAAAGAGAAGAAAGGGACATTAAAGAAACTATCAAATTCACAATTGCGCGCAGAAAATCAAATACCTAGGAATCAGTTTGACAAAGAATGTAAAGGATCTCTACAAAGAAAACTACAAAATGTTACTTCAGGAAATAAAAGAAGACCTGAGGAAATGGAGACATATTCCCTGCTCATGGATCGGAAGGATTAACATTATCAAAATGGTAATACTCCTAGAGCTTTATATAGATTCAATGTGGTCCCTGTAAAGATACCCATGATGTTCTTCAAAGAAATTGAACAAACACTCCTGAAATTTGTATGGAATAATAAAACTCCATGAATAGCTAAAGCAATCCTTGGGAAAAAGAAGATGGGAGGTATCACTTTCCCCAACCTCAAGCTCTACTACAGAGCAGTTGTAATTAAGACAGTGTGGTATTGGTATAGAGACAGACCTGTAGACCTATGGAATAGAACTGAGTATCCTGAAACACATTCTCAAATATACAACCACTTAATCTTCGATAAAGGAGCAAAAAATATTAAGTGGAGCAAAGAAAGCCTCTTCAACAAATGGTGCTGGGAAAACTGGGCAGCTACATGTAAAAAAATGAACTTAGACCTCCTTTTAACGCCATGCACAAAAGTCAGATCAAAATGGATTCTAGATCTCAACATCAGATATGAATCTATAAGGTACCTCGAAGAAAACATAGGAGAAACGCTCTACGGCATCGAAACGAAAAGTATCTTTAAAGACGACACACCACTGACCAAGCAAATGGAATCAAAGATAAACAAATGGGATTATATAAAACTAAAAAGCTTCTGCACCTCAAAAGAAATGGTGACCAAGATACAAAGACAATCCACAGAGTGGGAAAGGATATTCACCCAATACCCATCTGACAAGGGGGTTAATATACAGGATATATCAGGCACTGGTAGCACTCCACAAGAAAAAAATAGCCAACCCCATCAAAAAATGGGGAGAAGAAATGAACAGAAGCTTCCAAAAGAAGAAATTCGAATGGCCAAAAGGCATATGAAAAAGTGTTCTTCATCTTTAATCATCAGGGAGATGCAAATCAAAACAACAATGAGGTACCATCTCACACCACAGAGAGTTTCACACATCCAAAACAGCAAGAACAACCGGTGCCGGCGTGGATGTGGGAATAAAATTTAAAAAAAATTAAATAAAATAAATTAAAAAAACGAATTCTCTCTGTATATTTATCAGCATTATTCTCTTATTATTATTATTATTATTATTATTATTATTATATTTTTTAGATAACAATTCTCTGAATTAAAAAGTAAAGGTGACTTAGAGAACCCAGGTCTTTTGGATTTGCAATGGAAATTGACAAGCAGACACAATTTTTTTCCAGTAAAGGGATTTAAATGGTCCTTTTTCTTAAGTACATGGGTGGTAACATGGAAAACCAACTGACTTCCCAAAGGGAATTTGATCAAGGGAGTTTAAACTACTGTGCAATAAAATTTAGGGTATTCATTTAATCTGGCAACTTTCTGAAATTAGCCAGGAGACTTTTCAGCCACCTTCAGAAACTTCACATATTACAATCATAATGGGCATAAGGCCCTTCTATGATGGAGAAGTGGCTCATTACCTCTGGTCCAGCAAAGTCTAATAGCTAATGGGTTCCTTAATCCTGCACAAGTCCCACAGTTGGGAGTATTTTATGCTTGGCTAAAGGTGAAGTTTCTGCAAGAGACACAGTTAGTTATCTTGCCCTGAAGAATTTACAATTTGACAGATATTTAGCCTTGGGGTGCCATAGCTTTTTAAAAAGAATTGCTAATCTAGTCAGGAGTAATTTACAAGTTTGAATTCTGTAAGAGTGATAGAATGAGTCCTTTACAACTCTGGTACCATAGAATGTGCACTCAAAAACTATTGCAATCTGAATATCATCTCTGCAAACAGAAGCCTGACAAATCAGGAGCAAGTCAAACCTCTTAGTGGACCTTTAAAGCAGCAGAGCACGTTGCCTGTTTAATGAGTATAAAAGGTGGGTCCTTTTGATTCCTCCAGTTTGCAGTCTCAGGAGTAAGCCTAGAAACACAAAAAAAATTTTTTGGCTTGGAACAAACACTCCCGAAAAAATAAACTCTTACTGGCTTTTGTGTTGAAGATTTTTAAAACTTTATTTAAAACACTGTGTTTTACTAATTTAGTTGTTCTTACAAAAGTTGTTCATAGCAGTTATTTCAGGCATTTAAGGTTTCAACACGGATCCCATCATCAGTGTTACCTCCCTCCACCAATATCCCTCCGCACTCAACCCCAAGCCTGCTCCCTTAGCAGTTACAAAATGATTTATATTGCTTGTTACAAGAAAACATAAATTGGGTTAACAAAAAAGAAATAGTCTATCAAAGAAAGTCCTTGAACATTGTTACATCTCACTACTGGGGACATTAAAGCCATTGACTAGGATTTACTGGGCTGTCTGTGGCTAGTTGAGATTTCTGTATTTTTTGTTTTTACTTGCTGAACTTAGGTGGCTTCCATGCTACTTTCCTGTCTAATTGGCTGTGCTCCTACTGGACTAGCAACATTGTGAAATTGTGAGGCATCCCAGGAACTCCCATGCAGCCTCACACAGATGCTTGTTCTCTCTTCAGATACTAGTTCTGAAGAGGTGAAGTTGGTCATTTTGTATTGTGGGGGGGTTTTGGGGTGCAGCTGCTGGGTCATTAGCCAAGAAATGATTCTTACTGCCCCCTCCTGAGGGCACCTGGCAGCTTTCTGACTGATGACCAATGTACCAATAAGTTTCATCAGCTTGCCTTGCACCTCTACTAAGATTAATCATGAAGCTGTGAACTGGGACATTTTTATCATTTGGGCTGTAGGATCTGTTTTTTTTTTAATTCATAGCAGTATATAATTGAATCACAGATTTCAGAATTGTGATTCAACTACAACTAAACCACCAAAAGTATGGAAATGATTTTAAGGTGTGGTAGGGTTAAATGCAGAAAAAGGACTGTTGAAGCATGAGCAACGGAAGGAAATCAGAAGCTACTGAACTCAGAAGACAAAAAATTGTTGCATAAACTTGAAAAGCTACTATACTAATTTCCAGATAACAATGCTTAAAATTCCAACTGTCTTATGTCAGTTGCTAATGCTGTGACATATAAGAGAAGGAAAGAAAGAAGGAAGGAAGGAAGGAAGGAAGGAAGGAAGGAAGGAAGGAAGGAAGGGAAGGAAGGAAGGAAGGAAGGAAGGAAGGAAGGAAGGAAGGAAGGAAGGAAGGAAGGAAGGAAGGAAGGAAGGAAGGGAAGGAAGGAAGGGAAGGAAGGAGGGAGGGGGAGGAAGGAGAGGGAGGGAGGGAGGGATGGAGGAGAGGCAGGAGGGAGGGGGAGGGGAGGGAAGAAAGAAAGGAGAATTTGTTTAGCTTGTACAGGATTCAGTTAATTGATAAGATCCATGTGATTCCCTGAAATCTGAGAACTTAAAAATAACAAGTAGCCTTTGGTAAATACTGAAGCAAAGATTAGCATGTTAAACATTCTTGATAAAACATCAATAGCATTTTTAAAAAACTTATAAACACCACCAAAACTGGAAGTGTTTTTGTCAGAAACTTTAAACAAGGGTCAGGATTATTTAATCCTGTCTCAAAGTATAGAGAAATCTAACTATAAAGAAAAAGGTCATCAGTTTACAACCTTTCAGAAAAGATATGCATATAACTTCAAAATTTATCCCAGAAATAAAGCATTGAGACCCCAAACTCTCAAATTACTTCAAAAATATTTAAGAACAGAATGAGTAACATCTTGTACAGAACAAATAACTTTACCAAATACAGTTCTCCCTATTCATTCTTAACTAGTTCCAAATAAAACTTTTATTCTAATATGAATGAAAAGTTTATATGTAAACTTTAACTCATAAACTTTATATATAAATTACATATACATAAACTTATGTAAATATAACATATACATGTATATGTTTATATTATATATGTTTATTATGTATATATACAATGTATGTTATGTATTTGTATATAAAATTGCTGTTGTTGCTTGGTTTTCAACCATACATGTGCTCAGGGATCCTTGAAGACCATTTTGGATGCTGGGGATCCAACCCAATTAACTTTCACAGCATGCAGGGAAAGAACTTTGCCTATCATACTATCTCTGCAGCTTCTTTTATTGTTGTTATGGAGGGAATACATAATACATTCAAGGCCCCTTCTACTTTTTGCTTAAAAGTAACCTCTGATGTTGTTTTTTGTGGACCACAGGTGGGCGTCCAATTTGCAACAAGCATTACAAGACCTTGATATAAAGGAAGTATATTATTTCTAATCCTCCCTTCATTTCTCCCTTTCTTTGTATTATATCTCTTGCTCCAAGACATATTTTTTGAAACTTTCAAGCACTGTAAACAAAACATTGTAAACGGGGTAAAGTTGTTGTGAAATCATCTCTTGGATTAAATTTGCAAAATCAGCTAAAATTTTATTTAATATACCGAATTTTAGATATATTTGTAATTCAAAAAGTTTGACCCAGTAATACCATTTCTGGGAATATACCCTGTTAGACCAAAAACACACAGCAGAAACACCATCTACACTCGTATGTTCATAGCAGCACTATTCACAATAGCAAAATCTGGGAAACAACCGATGCCCAAGAACTGATGACTGGATAAAGAAACTGTGGTACATACTCACAATGCAATACTATGCAGCTTTAGGGAAAACGAAGTTATAAAAGTCATCTAAATGAATGGACATGGAGAGGATCACAGTGAGTGAAATTAGCCATAGGGAAAAGGACAGATATAGAATGACTGCATTTGTTTGGGGCTTGATCACTTGATCACTTGATCACTTGAATCCCGTTATTCATCGATTTGCTCGGCGGGCGCCAGTAATATTTCCATTGGACCCTATCACGTGCCAATGTAGCCCAATGGCATCTGGTTGATTCAGGAATATGAAGAGCCTCAAACCGTTCCTTCAGTGTCTTTACAAGGAAGTCAGACAATCTTGTAGGTGGGCGGCCACGTGATCTTTTGACATCCCGTGGGATCCAGTCAGTAACGGCTCTAGTCCAGCGGTTGTCTCCAAATCGCATTACATGTGCAGCCCATCTGATTTTCGATGCCTTGGCAAACGAGACAGCGTCCCTGATTCTGGAATAGCGACGAAGGTCAGAACTCCGATTCCTTCTCTCACTTGAGTGAGGCGTGATATTCCAAGCATAGCTCTTTCAATTCCTCTCTGGGAGACCCGGATAGCATTCTCATCCTGCTTTCATAGGGCCCAGGTCTCTGAGGCGTATGTTAATGCAGGGAGAACGGTGGAGTCAAAGAGATGTGCCCGGAGCCGGAGGTTCTTTGTCCTTTTTAGCTATTTCTTCGATGCCTTTGAAGGCATTCCATGCTGCTCTCTTCCTCCTGCGCAGCTCAGGTTTTAGGTCGTTCATCATGTTGACTTCTCGACCTAGGTACACATAACTGATGCATTCAGAGATGTTTGTTCCATTGACAGTGAATGGGGCCTCAGGAACTAGTTCATTCTTCATGAACATTGTTTTCTTTAGATTCAGCTGTAGACCTATCTTTCCACATTCTCGGTCGAAGTCAGCCAGCATTTGTGCTGCTTGGCTAATGTTTGGTGTTATCAGAACGATGTCATCAGCGAAGCGGAGGTGGTGTAGTTGCCGACCATCTATCTTCACTCCCATTCCTTACCATTCTAATTGTTGCATGATGCTCTCGAGGGTGGCACTGAAGAGTTTTGGTGAAATGGTATCACCCTGTCGAACCCCTCTTTTTACATTAATGATCACTTCTTTGTAGAATGGTGAGATCCTGGTGGTGAATCCGTAATACAGCTCACGAAGGATCTTGATGTATTGGGTTTGAACACCCTGTTTGGCTAGGGCTTCGATGACTGCTTCAGTCTCCACAGAATCAAAGGTTTTCTGTAAATCAATGAACGTGAGACAGAGCGGCATCTTGTACTCCCTACAAACCTCAATGAGCTTGGTTACTGTGTGGATATGGTCGATTGTGCTGAATCCTTTCCAGAAGCCTGCTTGCTCGCATGGTTGTCCTTCATCTAGTGTTCTGCTAATCCTGTTCAGGATGACTCGTGTAAACAGCTTGTAGATGACGGACAACAGGCAGATGGGGCGATAGTTGCCGATGTCGTGAATGTCTCCCTTCTTGAACAGTAGAACTGTCCTGCTGGTTTTCCATTGGGAGGGCACCTTGCATTTGGACAGGTAGCGTGTGAAGAGCCGAGCTAGTGTATTGATGAGTACCGACGGCAGATTCTTCAGGTGTTCGGGTCTGACTTTGTCTGGGCCTGGTGCTGTTCCCTTCTTTACCGACGAGATGGCATGTCATATTTCAGAAGGGAGAACGTTGGGAATGACATATCCATCCTGTGGAATTTGGTATGTGGGCAGGTGGATGTGGCTATCAAAGAGATTTGAGTAGAAGTCCTGGATAATCTTCTCCATTGCCTTTCTGGAAGATGTGATAGATCCATCAAGGCGTCGGAGGGCAGTCATCTTGGTCTTATAGTTGGCGAAGGACAGGCGGGCAGTGCGAATGCTTTTCCGGCTTCTGCTGCATCTTCCAGTATTTCTGCTCTTCTTTCTTTGAGGTCTTCTTTTACCACTTCTCTGCACCGTTTAGCAAGCTTGGACGTTAGCATTTCGTCTCCTGAGGCTCGGGCCTTGCCACGTTGGCGAATGAACTCAAGAGTTTCTGAAGACAAGCGTCCTTTTGTGTCTTTCTCTCTCTCGGCATTCTTTGCACAATCATGGAGGTGGTGAACCAGTCGGTTGTATTCTTCATTGATGTCATCAATGATGGTATCTTCCCATGTTGCTGCAATGGTGCCAAAGAGTTCCCAGTTGGTGGTTGTTCTGGGAGTTCTCTTCTTAAACTTTGCAGCCTTTTCTCCCCATTGCGGGAAGTAGAATTTTTCATGAAGGAGATGGTGGTCCAATCCTGTTTGGAATTTGGGGATGACAGCAACATTGGTCAAACAAAACCGCCAATTGAAGATGATGTGGTCAATTTCATTGTGGAACTGTCCGCCAGGAGATTCCCATGTCCAACTTTTGCTTCAGCTTTCTGGAACTGTGAGTTCCCATGAATGGTCTTGGTGGACATGATGAACTCAGATAGTCTCTCACCCTGTTCGTTCCATTCTAGGCCATGGGTCCTGATGTGGACTTCTTCAGCTGATCTTCTGGGTCCTATCTTGGCATTAAAATCACCGACTATGATCTTGTAGAAGGTGTGATCTTTTTTATAGAACTCCTCAATTCCATGTAGAATTTCTCAATTTCATCTTCTTTGTATGTGGATGTTGGTGTGTAGACAATGAAGATAGAAATTGCTGGTAGTGGGCCACATCTCTTCAAGTGTAATCGGCCTATTCGGTTTGTTAGGCATTCAAATGAATCAATGTTTACGGCCATGTTCGTGTTGACAAGGACACCAACACCACCGACGCCTCTTTAGTCACATGTTCCAAGGAACAATTCTTCTCCAGTGTCAAATACAGCATGATGCAACTGGCGCCTCCTCGTCTCAGTCAGGCCAATGATGTTGTACTTGATCTTTTGCGCTTGCAGCATCAGATCCTCAATATATGCTTCCGATGCCAGTGTACGTGCATTGAAAGTACGGACAGTTATTTTAGTCCTTCTTCGTTTTGGCAGCCTAGTATGGCCATGAAATTTTATCCGGCACTGCTTGTTTGCCTTTCTTACTGCTGCCATATTAAGGGCTCTTTCGAGGTCAGGAAAATAAATATTTCTTTTACTGTATTTGGCATATCGAACATGCATCGGACAGCTTGCCAGGCTCTGCCATTTGGGCGCTATATTCTCATTACTTTGTGGGGCTCTCTCAGAGGGGTGGGTAGAATATTTATGGTAATTTGGAGGTAAATCGCACAAAAAAATAAGAATATAAAAAATAGCATGATACCAATATCAAGGCCAGAAAAAACATGGATCTGGAGGTCTTGTCAGTGGGTAGAACCTACTGCAAATCTGTGGGAGTCAAAGGTTAGGTGATACAGAGAAAGGAACAATGTACTAATAATTTTGGTAAATAATAACAGCGTAGAACTGAGCATTGAAAGTAGGCAAAAGGATATACATGATAACCTATAAATGTATGTATTGCTCCACAATGTGTAAGAGAAGGAGGAGAGAGAGAGACAGACAAAGAGAGAGACAGAGACAGAGACAGAGACAGAGAGACAGAGAGAGAGGCAGAAAGAGAGAGAAGTGAAAATTGCCTGCCATAGACACAGGCTGGGGAGGGGGAATCAGGAGACAGTGGTGGTGGGAAACAGGCACTGGTGGAGGGATGGGTGCTGGAACACTGTATAACTGAAAAAAAAATATGAACACTTTTGTAACTGTATCTCATGGTGGTATAAGAAAAACTTTAAAAAAAATTGTCATAGACTTATTTTTTCACAAGTTTAATTTGGCCTCAACATTCTCATAAAAGATTGTCAGCCAACCAATTAAAGTACCTCCCCAATACATGGCAATAAATTTAATCAAGGTTAAAAGGTGATTCTTATACCAGACTTTCCACCCAACAATTGACATTTTACAAAATAATTTTGAAATCAAATAATGTATTCACATACCTCGGTGTTAGGAAGAATTGGAGCTCATGACCGTCCCAAGAATACCTGGTGATTTAATTTATAAAATGTTTTTGTTTTTGGACAAAAACTGACTATGCTCAGGGTTTATTCCTTCCTGTGGACTCAGGATTCATTCCTGGAGGAGCTCAGAGAAGCATATTAAATATTAGGGTTAAGCTCCCAGCCTGCTATACTGTCTTTGGGGAACCAGATAGTCAGTTTTGAAAACTGCTTACTTTCCTCATTTGAAATGGGACCTGACTCTGTTATCTGCTGTGCCCAGGAATAGCATCCTGAATGCAATGGGAATTTATTGAAAAGGTATCTCTCTCTCTCTTTCTGTGTGTGTGTGTGGGTGTTTGTGTGTGTCTCTCTCTGTCTCTCTCTCTTTCTCTCTGTTTCAGAGGCACAGCCAGCAGTCTTCGAGTCTCACTACACAGGAATCACTCCTGAAGATTTAAAGAGGCTTATACAGTGCTCAGAATGATCCTCAGCCAACTATGTGCAAGCAACTGACTTTCCTGCTCTGCACAATCTCTCCGACCCATTCTTTTCCATTCCCCCTATCTCTTTTAAGGTTTGTTTCATAGTTATCTTCTGATCCTCATCAAAGCAATAAATAAAATAACTTATGCTTCCATTAAAGAATCCTTCTAACTTTGAATAGTGCATAAAGAAATATAAACTCCTCTGTTTTCAGTTGAGGTACCTACATGTTGACCAGAAAGTCTGCAACTAGGGAAAGTAAAGAGGGTGAGTTCATATTAAGCTTACAATGTTCTAATTAGTAGTTCATTATTAGTAGTGTGTATTATTAGTAGCAGTGTATTATTTTAATACACTGCCCAGTAGCTAGTGCAATGAAATAAAATTGATGCTAAATCAATTTTATATATTAATCCGAATAACATGTATTTGATTATATATATATATATATATATTTATAAATATAATGTATGTATGTGTGTGAGAGAGAGAGACATGTTTATGATCTGCTAGGTCATTTCCCTTACTTTAGTGTTACATTACTGAGATTTTAAATATCTCTTAAATGACCTCTTCAATGGCATCAGTTTTTCAAATGACAAAATTCAGATTTATAAAGGGTAAATATTTTACAGTACATTTTTTTAGATTGTAGACGTGAAACTAATATCTATGTTTTGTTCCAGATGTATTCTATTGTAATATCCAGGATGTATAATAGTCCAGGATGTATTCTAATATCTTCCTTGATAGATATATGATCAAAATAAAACTATCATCTAGTTCTCAAATTTGACTATGTCAACAAAAAACATGACACATCCGACTGGATTCCACATCACATGAGCACTTGCCATTTTGTGTTTCTGTGTGCCTTTCCCGCTCATGTCTAATTTTATGTTTCATTGCTATATATTCATTTCTGAACTATGTCCAGATATTTTAATTCTAATTTTCATTTTTTGTGTAACATCTGCCTATTGTTTGTAAGAGTTATTTTAGTGTTTCTAATATAAGTACCATTCCACAGTAATACACTGTGGAATATTTCTTTGTGTTATTGCTTGCTAATTATATTTCATGGAGGTGATTCCAAGTAGTGCCCAAGAGTCACAGATGTCCTCCCAGAAAATGGTTCAAGGTTAGCAATCGAGATGTGGTGCTCTATAGGCAAGTCCTAGAGTGCCAGGAGTCATATCGCTCTCCTGCATCATTTTTTCTTTTAATTGTTTATTTTACCACCGTGAGATATACCGTTACAAAAGTGTGCATATTTGGGGGTTCAGTCATACAGTGTTCCAGCACCCTCCCTCCACCAGTGCTCTCGATTCCCACCAACAATGTCTCCTGATTCCCCCCTCCCCAGCCTGTGTCTATGGCAGGCAATTTTCACCCTCTCTCTCTCACTCTCTCTCTCTCTCTCTCTCTTCCTTCTCTTATACATTGTGGATTGCAATAAATACATTTAGAGGTTATTATGTATATCCTTTTGACTAATTTCAATGCTCAGTTCTATGCTAATTTTATTATTTACCATAATTATTAGTACACTGTTCCTTTCTCTGTATTACCTCACCTCTGACTCCCACAGATTTGCAGTAGATTCTACCCACTAGACAAGAAATCTTGATCCATGTTTTGTCTGGCCTTGGATATTGGTATCATGCTATTTTTTTATATCCTGCAAACAAATACAGTTATTCTATATCTGTCCTGTCCTTTTCTCTCTGACTAATTTCACTCAGCAAGATCCTCTCCATGTTCTGTGAGAGCTCCCGGGCTATACCCACTGATGTTTGGGAACCAGACCAGGGAGAAATAGAGGCCAGAGACAAAACTGATGTCAACTGCATAAAGGAACAAATATTACTGTATCTAACTCGCTGTACATTCACATTTTATTAGTTGTGGTTTGGAGTAGCATATTGTAAGAAGTAAACTTTTTTTTGGATTTGGGACTATACCCAGAGATGCTAAGAATTGTTACCCAGTGTGAGGGACAAACCAGGGTCACCCACAAGCAAGACAAGCTCCTTAACCCCAGTACTCTCTATCCTACCTGAGTTCCCTAAAATTTTGGTGATTGACCTCTCAAAGGGCCTCTGATGTATTCTTTTTTCACAGGTCTACAGGCCCTGTCTATAGAAAGTAGCTAAAATGGTGTCCTTGCGAGAACCTGCTCATCTCAACTCCTTGAAATTTTATCGGACTGTTTTATTTAAAAGATTATCTAACTTGTTTGGATTGTAAAGATGAGAAGGGGAGTCTCCAGTGTGTGTCCATAACCTAACCTGAAAGAAAAATATTTCATCCAATTTTATCTTTTAAAGTAAGAAAACATAAACAGATCATTCTTCTTTTTTGTCAGAAACTCAGCTGAACTGGCCAGAGACCTGAGCTCTCAGATGTCAGAGTAACTGATTAGAAACAAGCCAAAACGAAAATAACAGAGAAGCTTTTATCACTTACTGTGGTATTATGAAGCTGAGCTGAACTCGAGGAACAGTCAACTCCTTTCTGATTCATTTTCCACCCAGCCAGAGCACTGGTCAAGGGTCATGCAGTTCTGCAGACTACAAGGTTCAGCTGGCTGCCAGGGATGCTGAATAAAGGACTTCAGGTTTTAGCAACTCCGGAGGCCAAAAGGGTAAAAAGAAAGTGACTAGGGTGGGAAGAGGACTGAGTACAGACTAGAGCATAGAAGAGTTTTCTGTACTTTCTCCCCGTAAGGACTTTATGGATTGCAATGAACTGACGTACTGAGTATGCAGCAAGTCTAGAGCAGAGAAGCAATGTTTCAGAAAAAGCATTTGTGCTCATGTACTTTTAGCTTGAAACATTACACAGATTTTTTGAACAGGAGCCCTATTTCCTCCTGCCTACTTTTAAAGACAGAAGCACAGAACACTAAAATACAATGATGTGTGAAGTATATAATATGAGACACTTTATACCTTAGACTTTAATATGGAGTCCATTAAACATACATCGCTCATTAATAACTTGGGCGAGAAATAGATCTTTACAGATGATATGGGGAAATGCATTTCTCATTTATAATAAGCGTATAATAATGGAATCTTTTTACGAGGGTACAAAGGCAAACTTGTAAAGTTTTGGGAACAGCACCTGCCATTTTGTAAAAGCTCCATTAATAGCATTCTTTTCCTGTTTGATTTTCTTCTGACATATTTCTTCCCATGAGTCCTTACAGGGTTGTTCAACAAAATGCTAGGAATAAATTCTCAGTAAGAATCTGCAAGCTTTAGATAGTGTATCACTTCACTTGTATCACTTGTCTTCCCATTGTTCATTGATTTGCTCAATCTTCTACTAGTGGGCACTAGTAACATTTCCAAAAGTCCTGTTGCATGCTAGTGTGCCAAGGGAATCTGCTTGCTCCAGGAACAGGAAGTGCCTCAGATCATTCTTTTAGGTCATGGGAATGATGTCTATAAATGTTACTGGTTTTGGCATATCAAATATGACACGGGTATCAGACTCTGCTGTGCAGGTGTTATACTCTCAGTAGTAGGCTCTCATCTTGTGCATTTACTGATAAAAAAACAAAGGGGATATTGGTTTTTCTCTTGGGTGGAGCTCTGATGAGTTGTGGAGTCAGGATTTTGAAAATGGCAGCCCTCATGGTGTGGGGGATCCTCTGGCTCCTGCGAGTCTCTGTTGGGATGTTGGGCCAGGGCTAGAACTCCCCTTCATTCCCGGGCACCTCATGTTCAGTCGAGCACAGGGAGAGCCGGTAGCAGCTCTGCCCCGTGTGTCTGTGTCTCTGGATCAGGCATACCTGAGCTTGAAAAGTTTTCGCTGTAGGGTGTATAAAATGGACTTAGATAGTGTATAAAATGGAAAACTTAAGATTCAGATGTAAAAACTTAATTCACAAAAAACACCAAGGTGTGAGAAAGTTGTGTGTTTTTGGTCATCTCTGCCACTATTCTGTCTTAAACAAGTCGATTTTATATTTTCTGCTATCTGCCTTAAAGGAAAAGATCAGATATTCCAGGTTTAAAATAACATGGTGTTTAGATATATTTATTTTGATTTATTATTTTTATTTAAAATTGAAAGAGCTATGCTTGGAATGTCATGCCTCACTCAAGTGAGAGAAGGAATCCGGAGTTCCGACCTCCATCGCTATTCCAGAATCAGGGATGCTATCTCCTTTGCCAAGGCATCAGATGGGCTGGACATGTAATGCAATTTGGAGACTACCACTGGACTAGAGCCATTAGCGACTGGATTCCACGGGATGTCAAAGATCACGTGGCCGCCCACCTATGAGATGGTCAGACTTCTTTGTCAAGACCCTGAAGGAATGGTGAGGCTCTTCATATTCCTGAATCAAACAGATGCCATTGGGCTACATTGGTAAGTGATAGGGTCCAATGGAAATGTTACTGGCACCCACTCGAACAAATCAATGAATAATGGGATTCAAGTGATCAAGTGATTTAAAATATACCTTTCATGTGATTGCCATATCTTCCTGAACCCACCATTCTTTTCCACATGATAAAACAATCTATTATATATGATGTTCTTTATTTTTTTACTGTTTATAGTCATTCATGATTTTGATTCATTATAATGGGTAAACTAATAAAATGATTCAATAATTATCCTTGTCTTTCTTATATTGAACAAACACCTACTTGAGTATTTCCATTTTTTCTGTAAATAGGAACATTTAAAATTTTCTACTGAATATCATTATAGAATATAATTGTATCAATAAATTTTTTTTGGGGGTGAAGGGTGGGGTTTGGACCACACCAGGTTGTGTTCAGGATTTACTCCTTTTTTTGCTTTTGTGAGTCACACCTGGCAATGATCATGGGTTACTCCTGGCTTCGCTCTCAGGATTTACTCCTGGCAGTGGGGACCATATGTGATGCTGAGGAATTGACCCTGGTTGGCCTCATGCATGCAAGGCAAACAGCCTACCCACTGTGCTATCGCTCTGGCCCCCAAGTTTTAATAGTGTGTATTGATTGTAGTTGTACTAATCCAAATTTAACTAGATGCTTAGATTACTCCCATATTTTGATATCATAAATAATTATACAATAAATACTTGGGTTTGTATAACATATACAGAATATATATAATATACATTGTACAAATAAATATAATATACATTTGAACATTGATTCAAAAACCCCATATATATACATACATACACACACACACACACATATATATATATATATATATATATATATATATATAATAATAAAATTGTGGAGAGAGAACCCTACATTTTTAAAGTAACACACCAATTTACATTCCCACCAGTAGCATACGAAGTTTCCTTTATCTTTACACCATGGTCAATGTTTATCAAATCTATTTTTTTTTTTTGCTTTTTGGGTCACACCCAGCAATGCTCAGGGGTTTCTCCTGGCTCTGCACTCAGGAATAACTCCTGGTGGTGCTCGGGGGACCCATATGGGATGCCGGGGATCGAACTCCCGGGATGGCATGGGCCGGCCGCATGCAAGGCAAACGCCCTACCCATTGGTCTATCGCTCCAGCCCCTCAAATCTATTTTTTTTTGCTTTTTGGGTCACACCTGGCGATGCTCAGGGGTTACTCTGGCTCTTCGCTCAGGGAGTTACTTCTGGCAGTGCTTGGGGGACCATATGGGATGCCGGGGATCGAACCCGGGTTGGCTGCATGCAAGGCAAATGCCCTACCCGCTTGACTATCACTCCGGCTCCCATATCTATTTTTTTAATGGGAACTATTGTCACAAGTGTGAGATGATAAGGTCCCGTGGAGCTTACTGCATTAGCTTTATTATTGAAGACATGTTGAGATGTCCACCTGTATATAGAGGGAACATAAATTTATTTATATTGAATGGGTATTCAATAAAATGTTTTTTTTATTTTTTGGGTCACACCTTGCACTTTTTTGGGTTACTCCTGGCTCTTTGCTCAGGAATTACTCCTGGCGGTGCTTGGGGGCCCATATGGGATGCCTAGGATCGAACCCACTGTGCTATCACTCCAGCCCTAATTTTTTAAATTTATTCTTAAACATTTTATTAAGACACTATGATTTACTGCATTATGATTTTACTACTACGGACTCACAGACATGGGGCAGAGCTGCTACTGGCTCTCCCTGTGCCCAGCCTCTCATGAGGCACCCGGGAGGGATGGCAGGTTCTAGCCGTGGCCTGCCACCCCAGCAGAGCCTCACAACAAGCCAGATGACCCCCACTCCATGAGGAACCCCCCCTATTTTCCACATCTGGACTTCCCCTCGTCAGAACTCCATCCAGCAGACCAGCCTATCACAGCCTGGCTTATCGAGATCCACCCTGCAGCAGTCTTTTTTAAATCTAGTTCATCAATAAATGCTGGATTTTAGATGACTACAAGAGTATGCTACCTGCACGGCAGAGCCTGGCAAGCTACCCGTGTCATATTTGATATGCCAAATACCAGTAACAATTATAGTTCATTCCCATGACATGATGGAATGGTTTGAGTCTCTTTATGTTCCTGGAGCAAGCAGGTGCCCTTGGGCTCTACCTGCATGAGACAGGTCATATGGAGATATTACTGGTGCCTGCTAGAGCAAATCGATGATGAATGGGAAGACAGTGATCCAGTGATACAGTGAATGGGCATATATTTGAAAAATATTAATTCAATTTGTAGCATATACATATGACATACAATAAATAGTATCTTCATTGCTATAATTTAGTAGTGATAGTCTCAATGAATGATACATGACCAAACATTGCATTAATATTAACAGAACTTTTATTCAACTCATCATCTCTTTGTAAAAAGCAAAATTTTAGTCCTGCAATAAAATTACTAAATTAGTTTTCCTAAAGTGAAAACATATATATAAGTATACCCATATTATAAAAATATTAGATCACAGAGTTTACCTCATCCAAAGAAGTGTACAGATAAATTCTAAAGCCAAAACAGTCATGCTTATATGTTATTTTTTTGTTTGTTTTGGGGGTCACACCCAAAAGTGCTCAGGGTTTTGTCCTGTCTGTATACTCAGGAGTCACCCAGATGGGGTAAGGAGACCACATGGAATGCTAGGGATTGAACCTGGGTCCCATGCTTGAAAGACTTGTACCTTACCCATTGTGCTGTCTCCACAGGTTAACACAACTTGAGTTTTGACATTGCTATGCATTGATCAAATGCATTGTTTCCTGTTACTTTGAAAGTGTATATGTTTCTTCTTTTGAGAATGTTCCATATTTTTTAAAGTAATATAAAACCAAAATTTTCTTTAAAGTCCTGGAGATAGCCACTAAATAGAACTCTAATTATTTTAGCTATTCCAACCTTTAAAATCTAGAAAACAACATTATCTTTTAATCTCAAATACATATTTTATTTTCTAGTCAAAAATCTATTAAAATAATCTGCTACAGTCACTCTATAATTATGCAATATGAAATATAAAATATCACAGTAAATTTATCAGTATCCAAGTCTTACCAGAAAGACAAACCCAGAACAGATTAAATGACGACAAGTTACTTCTCTTCTAGCAAAGGAGACATTATGACCCAAGGCAGGATTAGCGTGTCTACCCAATTCTACCGCCTTTGCCGGGTCCCCCACCGTTCCAGAGCGTGTTTTACCTTACTTCTAACCTCTCAAACCGGGCGAGCGGATAGGATGAAACTCAGGAATCAGATGCAGTTTTAAAAGGCCTATTTTTCACAGGTTCAGGCAAATCACCAACCAGCAAAAAGGGAGAACCCGATGTTGCTTCACGATAGGCTAGAACCCCAGCCACGTCCGCTAGGCAAGATGGCGAACCACCAGCGTGTAGCAAGCCTTCTAGCAAGGGCTGAACCGGCTCAGCTTGGCAGCCAAGCGCCCCCAAAAGAAGCGTACGAGTGAAAACCGGCTAAGTTTATACCCTGCAACTCAGACCTTCCTCCCATTGTTATGGAAAGCAGGGAGTGTTAAATATCCTTAGGTAACCCCTCCTGTCCCCTCACCTAGGCCCTCTTTAGTGTACCATGGCTTTTGTAGTCAAATATCGCAGTCGCCTCTAAGGAGTCCTGCAACAGCAACTGAAATGTAGTTTGATTTCTTGATGTATGCCCTTTTTTAATCTCTTAGAACTACACATTAAGTAGCACTGTTGCTGAGTTAATATCTTTGTTTTGAAAGTCCTACTTTTTGAAATGTTGCTCACAATCATTGTTCTTGGTCAGAAATCTCTGTCTATTTTTGCATTCTCATTATTCGTTATTATTTAAAATATTAGAGTTCTGCTGGTAAATGTAGTGGGAACACTTCTTTTTAAGATAAGTGGAGAGAGAATGATATTTATCCAACATTCTATCTAAAAATAAGTACTCATTAAAAAAATAGGCTTTACATATCAAGTTAATATATGTACTGGGAAGCATGACTCCTAGAATCTATTGCTTAGGAATAGGTAGATGTTTCTGGAATGTTCAGAACTCTGATTAGGGGTGCTAAATTTTTCTAACCTATAATTTATTTCCCATTAATCAAATGATAGTTGTATCTTTCTTTTGGGAGTAGTTCTTACATTATAAATTCACAATAATGTTATCCATATATCCATATATATATGAAACAGAAACAGTCCTGTAATCAATGTAATCTTATATTTCTGATGCAAAATTTATTCTTTATGTTACTCTCTACTTGTATCTATTCACAATGAATTCCTCAAGACGTGTTCAGAGCAATAAAGCTGTCATGAAAAGCCTTCAAGTGAAATTTAAAAAGTCAAAGCCAAAGTGATATCAGAAAAAGTTCTCTGCACTGGTCATATCTCCAGAATGAGGGCACCAGCTCTAATCAATAAAGTCCTCACTAAGAAATATTTACCAGTCCTTCTTTAGCACCTTAGCAATAACCCTTAAGCCTGAGCACTTGGGAAATTTATATAGCAGGTCACAATATGTTCTCAGAGTTCCCACACACATCTACTCTGTGGATACAATGTCTTTAGTTTATAGGTGAATTCCCTTTCTAGGAAGTCACCCATCCAAACTTGGGGTTTGTAATCCCAAGTTTACTAACTCCTATGAGGTCTTCACCCTCTTCTCTCTTCAAAAGCTTTACTCTCTTTCTCTCTGGAACCTGCTCTCTCTCTCTCTGTCCTCTCTCATATTTTCAAAATAAAGCTACTTTACTTTATTATCTGTTTTATTTAGATATTATTTTTGTGCATGAATGGGCAGTGACCTGGAGAGCCTGTGACAGTGGTCTGACTTTTTTATCTTATTTTATTTTTATTTTGGAGCCACAACAAGTATTGTTCAGGGCTTACTCCTGTTTCTGTAGTCAGGGAAGAGTCCTGGCAAGGGCTCAGAAGACCATCTGTGGTGCCTGGGCTCAAACCTAGGTCAACTGCATGCAAGGAACATGCTCTATCCACTGTAATATCTCTCCAGCCATGGTACTTAGAATTTCAAGCCACATGTCATGCAAAAGCTCAACAGGATTTTATAGCTCCAGTCCTTCAACTGCAGCATTGTAGTTGACAAAGCACTCCTGAGAATATACCCCGGGAAAGCCAAAACACACAACAGAAAGACCTCTGCACTTTTATGTTCATAGAAACACTATTCACAATAACCAGAATCTTGAAACAACCAGAGTACCTGAGAACTGATGACTGGATAAAGAAACTTTGGTACATCTACACAATGGAAAACTATGCAAATGTTAGGAAAAGTGAAGGTATGAAATTTGTCTATAAATGGATGGACATTGAGAGAATCATGTTGAGTGAAATTAGCCAGAAGGAAAAATACAGATATAGAATGACTGCATTTATTTGCATGATATATAGACAGGCTTGTCTACAACCAGGACTCTGCCTCGTGGGCCCTGGATGGTTGATGGTCTGACATAGAAAAGACTGGGCCCCCTGGGATGAACCCAGAGTCACGGCAGAGCCCTGGCAAGCTACCCATGGTGTATTCTATATACCAAAACAGTTACAGTAATGAACCTCATTCCTAACCAATTGAGACATTACTGGCACCTGCTCGAGCAAATGTATATATAGTATAAAACCAATATCCAAAGTCAGGAAAAATATGGATCAGGAGGTCTTGTCAAAGTTGAAATCTACCACAAACTTATGGGAGACAGAGGTTAGGTATGACGGAAAAGGGAACAGTGTGCTAATAATTGTTGAAAGTGATAATACCAGTGCAGAACAGAACATTGAATACAGGCAAAAAGATGCACATGATAACCTCTAAATGTATGTATTGTAATCCATAGTGTGTAAGAGAAGGAAGAGAGAGAGATAAGAGAGAGAGAGAGAAAGAACCTGCCACAGAGGCAGGCTAGGGGAAGGGGAGGGAATTCAGGATATGGTGGTGAGAAATGGGTACTGGTGGAGCATCGGGTGCTGAAATACTGTAAAACTGAAACCCAAACATGAACATTTTTGTAATTGTATATCTCACAGTGGTATAATAAGATATTTTAAAAAAATTTCTGATTCTCTAAAATCAAATTTGGCTCCACCCACAGTTACTCTACCCTTGGATGTTTTCTAAATGCCACCTAAAATATCATAATACCTGCATTGTTGTCATCACATAAAGAAATTCAAAGAGCTCCATGACATTATTTTATATATTACATAAATGCACATCACATATATATGTGCATTTTCATATATGCATGTATATGTACACATATATGCATAATATACACATATATGTGTATATATACATGCATGTATTTATGATAAATGAATAAATACCATATAAAGAAATATATTTATTTATTACTAAATAAATATGTACCACAGAAACATATGTTGAATTTTAACTTCCTCTTACTCAATAATTGTGTGCTGATATAGATGGCAATCTTTAATAAGTATTAAATAGTATTAAAATGAAAAGGAAATGATTTCATTTTAATATCCAATGTCCACATTGCACAGTGTGAATTGCTCTATTTATATCCTCTGTGAGTCATTCAATCAATTCACTTAATTAGTATGTAAATGTAGGTAGGTAGCAATCTAACAGTTCTATAAGAATCTTCAGTAATTATACCCATTGATATATATTACAAAAATTGCACTGGTTTATTTTCATTATCTAGCTAAATTATAGGAACTTGAGAAAATGCCTTTTTGATAATCATATTCAATTTTGCAACAAGGCAATAATGATCCATAATAGATGAAAATTGTGCCTTCTAAGGTAAGGTATGCTCACACCTGTTCTTTTATCTTTTGTTCTGCTTTATTATAGTAACATGAAAAGAGACTGCTATCATGGGGGATTCTATAGAGCATTGTCTCTAAGAGTTCATTTCAAATTGTAGTCTACACAGAAGTTCAGTAAATTGATGTAATTTTAATGTCCATCTTGCCTTGTTGTTTTTTTCAAGAAATAAATAACGAGACAGAATCCCTGACATATGACTCCAAGGTTTACTGGGAACAGAGCAATTCTCAGAGTGTGTATACAAGTCTGTTGTTCAGATTCGCAATGACTAAGTTGAGAAATCTGAAGTTTCCAAGTTTGGAAGTAAAAGGAAAGAGATTGATTTTAAGGAGTTGCAATTCCTCTCCTAAATCTAATTTGTTATTATTGTGTGAATATTATCAGGCAAAATGCACAAAAGGGAAAGATATATAGTGACTTCCAATCTTCTAAACCTTCCATGTTCCATAATTTCCAAGTTCATCTGTTCTGGTGTGTTCCCCAGTATTATTTTTATGACCATTTGATCTCTGTTTTTATTAGATTTTGACTGATGACAATTACTAGCAAGAAACTGGAGAGAGTAATAAGACAGGAGATTCCTTTTGTGATTCTATGGGGAGGTTGGAATGATATCCCTGTTAAAGGTCATATTTTTGATTGGTCTTTTTTTTTATCTACACCTAGATTGCTTTTAGCTTTGGCTAACAGCACTTACCACAGTCCCACCAGAACCAAAAGATAGCAATTGCTTAATTCCACTGCTACCACTAAGTACTTCAATCGATCTTGATGGATTTCTTCAACATTTTCTTCTAACAGTCCTTCTTTTAAATATTGTTTAATAATCACTTTGGACTGTGAATATAAGAAATACAGTATTGCTAAATCAATTAAGCTTTTATTCTAAATAATTTATCAAGTATAGGAAGAGATTTGACCTTTGAGATGTAGGATCACACATTTGATTTGACATATTTTAAAAAAACTTTGTCTAAATCCCATTGAACTCTCTTGAGAAAAAGAAATAAGAACTAATATTAAGAACTTTTACTAATACTGAGAAACAATATTATGCTGAGGACTAATATTAATATGGAGTACTAATACTAATACTGAGAACTAATGCTAATAGACCAGCACATAAAAAGCAAATCTAATCAAAGAGAAGTCAACATATACAATAGAAAATCAATACAGTATCTTACAACTAAATTAGAGGACTCATAAGCATTTTCAAATTATTTGTGAGATAATTTGAAATATATATCTACACTCTTTACTTAAAATGTTATTTTGAGAATTAAGGGTTTGCCATAGCTATAGGAAGAGGTATTTCAATTTGAAAAAGAAAGAAATGGTTTAAAATAATCGCTACTAGAAAAGATACTGAAAACATGTTTTCTTATATAAATGACATAGTAAATTTCTTAAACAAATGAACAATATAAAGTGACAATCTTTCATGTAACTACATTATGTGTTTCTAGAAAATAAAATGTGGAAATGAAAGTACTTCTTGGCACTTCGTCAAATATTGACTCCATTAAGAAAGTATCTGCTTGTCATCCCTTTATTATTTGGTTCATTAGCATAGAAGTATGTTCAGAACATTTTTCACACAAATGAAAGAAATCTATTAAACCAAGTCAGGGAAGAGAGTTACTGCATTTTCAGATGCTTGATAATGTTACACAAGGGTAATTGGTCTTGAGAAGCAAAGGCTATATGAAACAATGTGGTTTTATAATGCATTTATATGCATCAACTTTTAATGCTAACATTTCATATCACTTCACTTAGATCACTTTTCTTCCCATTATTCATTGATTTGCTCAAGCGGGCACCAGTAACATGCCAGTGTAGCCCTAGAGCATCTTCTTACTACAGGAAGAGGAAAAGCCTCAAATCATTTGTTCAGGTCATGGAAACAAAGTCCATCATCGTTACTGTTCTTGGCATTGAATACAACACGGGTAGCTTGACAGGCCCTGCCGTGTGGGTGGGTGACAAGTAGGTCATAAATTGATTAAAAAATCACATCTAATTCCACTTGCAAGCAAAATAAAGCCATTTCAGGCGCCAGAGAGAATAGTCTGGCAGATAAGTCACTTGCCTTCAAGCAAACAATCTAAGTTCAATACCAGCCATCCTCTGAACACAGAGCCAGGAATAAGCTCTGAGAATTACTAGATGTGGTCCAAAGCCAACAAATTTTAAAAAATTAAGTCATTTCAAAGTTTAATTTTAATATAACTAAATTGAAAATAACTCAAAAATTGCATTCTTTATTCCTAAATACACCAGTCTTCTTGGAAGTCAGAGGATGGATAAGGAGTCAGGATGTGAATGGATGAGACTAGGGAAGAGTCTAGAAAGAGATGCTGATCTACCCAACTTAAAGGACAATGTTGTCTCCTTCCTACCAATTTCTACTTAAGATACTAGGTGTTAGACACTGGTATTATCTAAAGATAATAGTTGTCTGTCTGCTATTCCAATATGAACTGCCAACTCTCAATATTTGGGACCAGGGCAGAAGAAATTAGGATTTCTTTGCTACTTTCTTATTGCAGGACTCCTCTAAGAGCCACTGCATCTGCTCTGAATTGCCTCCTGCAAATCACTTTGTAGATAAAGGGGTAGTCTTAATGTGGCAGTTTATCTGACCATGTATTCTGTACTAGCTGGTATAAATATTCTCTCATGCTACCACAATCATCGTGGGACTAGCTAGATATTACCAGCATATTTGCCTGGCCACGTTGGATCTCAAAGTCATTAGACCAGAGAAAAATGCTGTTTGCCTCCAAGCAAGCAAGCATGGCTCCTTTATAACTCAAAGGCAACTAAAATACAAAACTACCGTAAGTAGTAGTAGAGACTTGTGAAGTCTTGGAGAAATATTTAACTGGCATTAGTGTTAGTCTTTGGTACAGAGACATGCCATCTCAGAAACCCCCTTCTCTACCCTATAAAGGCATTTCTAGGCAGATCTTGACTCAAAACATTAGTATATAAAAGACATTAGGTGCTGGGAGAAATTACCTGAGGGCATTTGACCCTCCCTGCCAGGGGAAGTTACATTTAGCTTACAGCTCCTCCCAGCTCTGCTAGGAGGCTTTGAATTAGCTCTGGGTCCTTGTAAACAGCCAGATGTTCTCCTGAAGTTGCTACATTTCTATAGAGCTATTTTCCTTTTTCTTCTCTAGATAGCCCAGCCCATTCTGGGAGTTTGGGCAAATTTCTAGCTATAAAATAAGCTGCAAGGAGAAAGCT
>JAJIBD010028793.1:0-15704 GCA_021461705.1 Cryptotis parvus
ACTGTATTATCCTTCTTTTATATTTTTTGGTTAGTATGGCTTTGGACCACAGTCTTCTGGTTACTTCTGTCATACAGAAGTTCAGGCATAGGGGTCCAAGATGGAGGAAAGAATGAGCTTCTAATTTTTTTTACTTTCACTTTTTTTTTGGGGGTCACACCCTGCGATGCTCAGGGATTATTCCTGGCTCTGCACTCAGTAATTACTCCTGGCAGTGCTCAGGGGACCATATGGGATGCCGGGGATCGCGTGCAGGGCAAATAAATACCCCACCCGCTATGCTCTCACTCAGGCCCCATCTTATTTTTTAAAAACGTAACCTTGGGTGGGGAGATAGCTCAAAGCACTGGAACAACAGGCTTTGCCATTCTAATCTGATTCCTGCTCTATTTGATTCCCTGAGCACCATAGGGGCCGGGGGCTACCTCTAAACACAGAGCTGGGTGTGATTCCAGGTCCCTCCTTTCTCCCAAATAAATAACAGTCCTGTTAGTGTGCAGTTACCAGATGGCCATGTTCTGGGAATGGTGACAGTCTCCCAATAACAACTAACCTCTAGCAAAATCCATTCTCTGGGCTTAGTGCCTGGAGGGGTCATTCTGTATTTATAGTGGCCACACCCTCACGTGGCTAAGAAACTGCCTGTGGGAATCTATATCAGCCTGCAGAGAATGCTCTGAATTTCTCCAAAGGTTTTGAAAGCCACTGATACTTTCTGCTTTTTTTTTTTTTTTAGAAAAAAACAAACTCGTATTATTACAAATTTTCCAAGCAATACTATTTTGTGTTTCTTTGCAGAAACACAAAACCCTTTGCATGAACCCAGAACCGTTTGCATGTGGTCCAGCTGCTGACCAGGTCCCCGGCCCGTAACCATTGTGACTCTTTGGGGTTGGCTTGACTTGGCATTTGGCACATACTTTGTGTCCTAGGAGTCACTCCTGGGGATGCTCAGGGGTGCTAAGGGGTCGATGCTGGGTCTGATGTGGGTGGGCCTCACGGGGGGGCTCCTGTGAGGCCGGAAGGGGAGAGAGATGGTTGCTTTCTCCCCAGCCGCCCCTGCCGCGGGGACTCACTGGCAGGCTAAGGACTGATAAAAGCCAAGTCAGCCCTAGGCCTTACCAGGGTTTCCTCAGGGTTCTTGTCTTCCTCGCAGAAAAAGAATTTTCAGGAGTCGACAAGCGGTGAAGTAAAACAGGTTTTATTAAGGAGGGTTTAAGACGTGGAAGGAGGAAGGAAAGTAAAGAGAGAGAGAGAGAGAGAGAGAGAGAGAGAGAGAGAGAGAGAGAGAACACATCTCAAGAGGGGAGATGCGGGCGACACATGTGCTCGACCACGTGGGCTCAAGCATCACATGGGCTCAGGCAGCCTGTGTGTGCCATCCTTTGGTCAGGACGGCTTTTATAGATTTCTTTCCAAGCCACTCCCATATGGGGCTTCACCCTAGGTTGCTAGGGCCGTTGCCAAGGGGAGTAGATTTTGGGAGTGGTCTTCTTTGAAAATTTCCTTTTCTTGACCTCTGTTCCTGCTGGAACTTCTGGAATGTATTGGGGTTAAGGGCTTGTCAAAATAACAAGCCGAAGGGTCAGGTGCAAACCGCACAATAGCAAAGAAGAATCTCCTCACTCACGGCCTCCTGCCACAGTGCTCTTGCTCCTGTCTGCTTGACCTGGTTTTTGGGTAACATCCGCTTACCCATGGCCTGATGTCTGGGCACTTACGTTTATGTTCTTGGGGTCTGGCATGTTTTTTTTTTTTTTCTTTTGGTCACACCCACAAGCTCAGGGTACTCCTGGCTCGCACTCGAATCACCCGGCGCCGGACCAATGGGATGCCGGGATCGAACCCAGGCCAGCATGGGCCGCGGCAAGGCAACGCCCCGCTGGGCCACGCCCCGCCCCTGTTTTTCTTTTTTCTTTTTTAACTTATTTATTTATTTATTTTTGCTTTTAAGGTCACACCCAGAGATGCTCAGGGGTTACTCTTGGCTCTGCACGAGGGAATTAATCCTGGCATTGCTTGGGGATGCTGTACAGGATACTGGGGATCTAATCCGATTGGCCCTGTGCAAGGCAAATGTTCTCCCCCTCTGTGCATTTGCACAGGGAAAGAAAAACCCTGGTGTGTCTTTCTTTCGAGGTTGTAAACTCAAGACCCTAAGGCACAGGAGTCTAGTTCTTCAAGATGGGGTTGCAGTGGTCCTCCCCAACCTTTCAACCCTCAAACTGTACTTAGGGGTTCCTGGGCCACTCCTGGCAATCTGGCATTGCAGAG
This sequence comes from Cryptotis parvus, assembly GCA_021461705.1. Classification (NCBI taxonomy): domain Eukaryota; kingdom Metazoa; phylum Chordata; class Mammalia; order Eulipotyphla; family Soricidae; genus Cryptotis; species Cryptotis parvus. The sequence goes on from JAJIBD010028793.1 coordinate 2,275, forward strand.
GTTGGCTGGTCAATGCCGCTCAGTAGTCTTGCACTGTGGGGACCACCAGGGTGACATCTCAGGGGGCCAAGCAGTGTCAGGGATCAAGTTGGGGCATGTGCTCCTGCACCCTGAGCTCTCTCCTGACCCCCTGAATGCAGTCTTTAAGGGTAAGTGGAGGGCAGGGGAGAGAAGGGGAGGAGAGCGAGGGGCCCCAGAAGGGTGGGTTCATGTGAGGAGGAGACATCTGTGCTGAGGACACCCACACCAGGGCCGTGTGTCAGAGCAGAGCCTGGAAGGAAAGAAACCAGCCCCCAGCTCTGGTTCCTTCAGCGTAACCAGGACGTCAGCAGGAAGTGGTGATGGGCAGGGAATGGAGCTTCAGGAAGGAGGAAGCGGCCAGTAAAGTGAGACGCAACAGAGGTGCATGGACGCACAGGCAGCGTGTGTCACTGGTGACCTTTCCACGCATTCCTGGGCAGCAGAGGCCCGAGTCCAGTTCTATTTCCCTAAGAAATGAATGGGCGATGAATTCAGAGTTGGGTAACAGCTCACGTTTGCCAGCCACCTGCTCTCTGGTAAGGTCGGGCAGATGCTTCTCAGCACAACCCACAGGGGAGACGTGAGCCTCGGTTGTGTTTGACAGAGGAGGAAACTGAAGCAAGGAAGAATAATTCGTTAAAGGTCTTATACTTCGGAGCTGGAGAGACAGTACAGCTCATCCAGGTGTGATCCCTGCCACCCTGTTTGTTCCCCCAAGCTTGCCAGGAGTGAGCCTTGAGCACAGAGCCAGGAACAAGCCAGGAGAATGGCTCCCAAACAAACAAAACACAAGAAAAAATATTTCTACTTCTGTGTGTGTGTGTGTGTGTGTGTGTGTGTGTGTGTGTGTGTGTGTCGGGGGTAGTTTTTGTGCCACATCTGGGCATGCTCAGGGACAATTACTGACTGTCCTCAGGGGAGTCACTCCTGGATGAGTTCAGGGATTGTATGGGGGAGGGGATCAGTGTGGGGGATCCAACCCAGGTCAGCCTCAGGTAAGGCAAGTGCTGTTTCCTGTACTGGCTGCCCGGACCTCTGTCTCATGACAGCTGCTGGCAAATCACGGGGATGCCTGGTGTCCAGCCACTCAGCCAGGGTCCAGCCCTGCCCTGCACAGGATTCTCCCTGGACTTCCACATCCACAAGCATCTGTGCGACACTGGCCCTTTGCTCCCAGCTGCCATCAGCCTCACCGCCCAGACTGAAGACCTGGCTGATGGGTTCAGACCTTCCCTCGACAGCAGGGCCGACACGCCCTCTGATAGCTGGCATCTGGAGTCCTCTTAATTATCAATAGAACTCATCGGAAAGGGCTTATAAAACTCTGAGAAAACAGGAGGGTGTGTTTGTGTGTGTGTGTGTATGTGTGTGTGTGTTTTCAAAGATCACCTTATAATCTTTGCTTCATCAAAGCAAAACATCTTATTCTTTCACTTAGAACTTTTTTCCTTTCTTCTGTATTTCCTTTGGGTTTTGGGCCCCTCTGTGCAGTGCTTGGAGGTTGCATCCAGCTCTGTGCTTTCAGGTGGTCCCCCTAGAGGGCTGGGGGCTATGGGCGCTCTGGCAGTGAGTCCTCTGCATATAAAGCCAGCACCAGCCCACTCAGGCATCTTTCTAGTCTCATTTGAGATTTTTTTTTTTTTTTTGCTTTTGGGGTCATACCCGGAGATGCTCAGGAGTTACTCCTGGTTCTGCACTCAGGAATTACTCCTGGTGGTGCTCGGGAGACCATATGGGATGCCAGGGATCGAACCGGGTCAGCTTCATGTAAGGCAAATGCCCTATGCACTGTGCTATCATTCCATCCCCCTTTTTTTTTTTATTAGACAACTCCACTGCGTTTTTCAGACATACTGAAAGAGAAGGATGTTCTCTCCAAGGGAAACACTTTGCTGAGTTCTCCTAGATTTTTGGTGGTCTGTACCAAACCTGGGACTGACGAACGTGCGTCGTGTTTCTTTACAGAAAGAAGATCCTGGTGAGCGCACACACACACACACACACACACACACACACACACACACACACACAACTTCAACACCCTTTTTGGTGTCTGTTTTGAAATCTTTTTTATAAGGAACTTAGCTACAGACTAGAACTGAGTATTGAAAAGTGGATAAAAGGATATACATGTTGGTATTGCAAACCACAATGTGCAAAAGGAGAGAGAGAGAGAGAGAGAAAGAGAGAGAGACAGAGAGAGAGAGAGAGAGAGAGAGAGGAAAAGTGCCTGCCATACGGGCAGGTTGTGGGGGAGGGAGGGAAACTGGGGACATTGGTGGTGGGAAATGTGCACTGGTGGAGGGATGGTTCTGGAACACTGTATGACAAACCCAATCATGAACAGCTTTGTACTGGTCTAGCTCACAGTGATTCCATAAAAATAAATGGAAAAAAAGAGACTTAGCTGAACCACAGTATGCTTGTAGAAGAGAAATGTTCATGGGTGAGAATTTCTGTAATTAATGAGGCTCAGAGAAAATATAACTAATCCTCTCCACCCTCTGTCTCTCTTTTCTCATTCTTTCTTCCCTCCTCTCTTTCTTTCTTCTTCCTCTTTCTCCTTCCTTCCTTTTTATTCTTTCTTTCTCCACACCTGGTGGTGCTCAGGACTTACTCTTGACTCTGTGCTCAGGAATAGCTCCTGGCAGGCTCAGGGAACCATAACGAGTGCTGGGGATCGAACCGAGGTCAGCTGCATGCAAGGCAAATGCCCTGTCTGCTGTGCTATCACTCACTGCCCTTACTCTTTTTTCTTTCCTATTTAGTATTGCTTTGACCTTCCTGTCCAGGGCACCCTTGTGGGGAATGAGAGAGACTAAGCATTGGGGCTCGGGGCTGGAGTGATAGCACAGCCGGTAGGGTGTTTGCCTTGCACCACGGCTGACCCGGGTTCGATCCCCAGGATCCCATATGGTTCACTGAACACCCCTCGGAATAATCGCTGAGTGCAGAGCCAGGAGTAACCCCCTGAGCATCGCCAGGTGTGACCCAGAAAGGCAAAAAAAAAAAAAAGGCATTGGGGCTCTCAGAAGCCAGAACACCTGGTCGTTCAGCTCCTGGGAGCCCCATTGATTAGTGCGATGACCTTGACCTCGCCAACCTTTTGTTCTTTGTGCCTCAGTTTCCTGATCTGTATAGTGGGAGATGAGCATTCCTAATGGATTCTCCTCAATCCACATTGTGTTCCAGGCTGCATTATGTCCCAGGCTGTATTAAATAAGCTCTCAAATGGATGATCACTCAAATGGGTGAATCATTTCATCTGAAGGGGAAAAAAAAATTCCCCACACCCAGAAACTCTGAGAGGAGGAGGAGGAAGACAGAGGTTTTTCAGGTGGATTCCCGAGAAGGGACACAGAGTAGGAATTCTGGCAGGACTTTCCAAGTGTGGGTCCCTTGGGGTCAGCCGGGTGTCAAAGGCATTGGTTTAGAACCCTGGGGACAGCTGGACAGAGGTTAGGTGGTAGGTGTGACCAGAATGATTCCGAACAGAGTCCGGACTGTCCTGCCCAGGTTCACAGTGGCCCTTTGTTGGTGGTAATGTGGAGGGGGGGAGGGGGACAGACAAAGCTGGAAATGTGTCAGCCCAGAGCCACTGACGGAGGCAGAGGCCCGGGCAGTGCAAGGTGGGAGGAACCGTGGGTCTAGTACTTCTCCTTGGCTCTTTCCTTCTAATTGTTTTTCTGGACGACAGTGAAATGCCTCAGGTCTTCTGAGTATTTTCTAATTGTATGGATATTTTTTTCTGTTGAGTTTTGAGAGTTTTTATGTGTTCTAGATACTTTGTTTAATTGTAACATTTGATATGTTACTCATGAAATACATGATTACATTTTCACTCTGAGGCTGGAGCAATAGTACAGTGGGTAGGGCGTTTGCCCTGCATGACAGACCAGGATTAGATCCCTGGCATCCTATAGGGTTCCCCGAGCACCGCCAGGAGTAATTCCTGAGTGCAGAGCTAGGAGTAAGCCCTGAGTATTGCTGGGTGTGACCCAAACAGAAAAAAAACAAACAAAACTTTCCCCTTCTTTTGTGCTCTGTTTGGTTTCCTGTAACTTATTTTGCACTTTTTTTTTTTTTTTTTTTTGCTTTTTGGGTCACACCCGGCAATGCTCAGGGGTTACTCCTGGCTCTGCACTCAGGAATTACTCCTGGCGGTGCTCAGGGGACCATATGGGATGCCGGGGATCAAACCCAGGCCAGCATAGGCTGGCCGCATGCAAGGCAAACACCCTACCCGCTGGGCTATTGCTCCGGCCCCTGCACTTGTATTTTTAACTTGGTTTTATTTGGGGGGTTTACACTGGGTGGTGCTCAGGAGTCTTCTTTGCCCAGTGGTTCCTGGGGAACTGTCGGGGAGCTCCGCCGGGGTCCCCGACAGTGCCAGGAAGCGAGTTCCCTTCTACCTCCGGCCAGCGAGGAATGGATGAAAACTCAGGAATCCGATGCAGTTTTAAAAGGGTTTACTTATCACAGGTTCAGGCATACAAATCAGCAAAAGGAAAAGCCCCGGTGCTTAGGATTCCAGGCTAGAACCCCAGCCACGTGTAGACCAAGATGGCAGCCACCACATGTAAAGGCCCTGTAAAAGGAGAAAAAGACAAGACTCCCAAGAAGGGTGAGCGCCACAAAGAGAGAGCCCAAAAAGAAGCGCGAGAGAGAGGAAGCAGGCTAGTTTTATACCCCTGCAACTCAGACCTTCCTCCCACTGTTATGGAAAGCAGGGAGGGTCAAATGCCCTTAGGTAATTCCTCCCTGCACCTCACCTAGGCCTTTTGTATGCTAATGTTTTGAGCCAAGATCTGCCTGGAAATGCCTTTATGGGGTAGAGAAGGGGGTTTCTGAGATGGCATGTCTCTGTACCAAGACTGATACTAATGCCAGTTAAATATTTCTCCAAGCCTTCACAAGTCTCTTCTACTTCATTGTAGTTTTGTATTTTAGTTGCCTTTGAGTATATCAGGGAGCCATGCTTGTTTGCTTGGAAGCAAACAGCATTTCTCTCTGGTCTAATTACTTAGAGATCCAACGTGGCCAGGCTAATATGCTGGTAAGATCTAGCTAGTCCCACGATGATTGTGGTAGCATGGGAGAATATTTATACCAGCTAGTACAGCATACATGGTCAGATAAACTGCCACATTTAGACTACCCCCTTATCTACGAAGTGATTTGCAGGCGGCAATTTAGAGCAGATGCAGCGGCCCTTAGAGGAGACCTGCAACAGGGAACCACGTGGTGCTGAGGGCCTCCAGCATATAAAATGTGTGCTCAGCCCATTGAGCTGTTTCTCTGGTCCTGGAGTTTATTATTTATTTATTTATTTATTTATTTATTTATTTATTTATTTATTTATTTATTTATTTTTACTTTTTATTTTTCAGGCCACTCCTGGGAGTACTCAGGGATCACTTTAGTCTCTGGGCTCAGGGATCACTTCTGGCGGCCTCAAGTCATCATCTGGGCTACCAGAGATTAAAACCCCTGGTCAGCTAGTGTCCTGCCCACTGTACTATCTCTCTGGCCCCCTAGTCTCTGTTATTTATATATCAAGACAATGATAAATGGGGCCGGAGCGATAGCCCAGCGGGTAGGGCACTTGCCTTGCACGCAACCCGGCCTGTGCTGGCCCGGTTCGAGCCCGGCATCCCATATGGTCGCCCGAACACTGCCAGGAGTAATTCCTGAGTGCAGAGCCAGGAGAAATCTCTGAGCATTGCCGGGTATAACCCAAAATAAAGCAAAAAAAAAAAAAAAAAAGACAATGATAAATGTCTCTTATTTTTTCTTTTTTTGGGTCACACCCGGCAATGCTCAGGGGCTTACTCCTGCCTCTGCACTCCAGGAATTACTCCTGGTGGTGCTCGGGGACTATATGAGATGCCCGGGGATTGAACCGGTCAGCAGCATGCAAGGTAAATGCCCTACCGACTGTGCTATCACTCTGGCCCCTGATAAAGGCCCTTTTTTAAATTAATATTTTATTATACCACCGTGAGATATACAATTACAATGCTGTTCATGTTTGGGAGGTTTCGGTCACATAGTGTTCCAGCACCCGCCTCCACCAGTGCCCATTTCCACCACCAATGTCCCCAATTCCCCTCCCCCTCCCATAGCCTGCCTCCATGGCAGGTTCTTTATTTCTTTTTTCTCTCCCTCTCTCTCTTTTCCTTCTCTTACATATAGTGGGTTGCAACACATACACTTCGAGGCCATCATGTGCATTGATAAATGTCTTTAAACCGAGTGGATTCCAAACAGACAAACGCTTTGAATGATGTTTAAGCCATGCACATTCACAGGTGGGGAAAGAGAAGCAACTTCGGTGCTTGGGGCTGTGGACAGCTCCCTTGACTCTGAGCTGCTGAGATCTGCCTGGCTGGCTTTTATCGCCCGTCAACACCATCCCCAACCGTGATGACAGCTTGTGCTGACCTTAGGCTGCCACAGAGCGAGCTCTGCCGGCCCCTCTCCTGAGTGCCTTCTGCCCTGACTCATCTAATCCTCCTAGCAACCCTCGGATGCAGCTGTTGTTATTCCTCCCACTTGGCAAACATGGTGATGGCAGCCGACAGAGGTGCAGTGACCTGCCCTGCGTCACAGGGCCGGAAGGAGGCCGAGCCAGCAACACAGAAGTGCTAAGAATCAGAAGTGGGTGTGGAACTTGGCCCACTCCAAAGCACGCTTGTGGCAAGCTCCATAGGGCCTCTAACAGTCAGCCTGAGTGGGGTATCCTTTGGGGCTGACCTTCTGCTTTCTTTAAATTTGGAGGGGAAATAGAAGGGGATGGTCAAAGAGATAGTAACAAAATTCAAGGGCCTTGCCTCTTGTCAACTCCAGTATGAATCCCCCAACGCCATATAATGGTCCCATGAGCAACACCAGGGGTCATTCCTGAGCACAGAGCCAGGAATAGCCCCTTAGCACTGTTGGGAAAATAAAATAAATAATTACTTTTTTGGGGGGAAGGCACACCCAGGGGTGCTTAGAGTATACTTCGAACTTGATGCTTAGGGATCCCTCCCTTCCATGTTCTGGAAACCGTGAGTTACCAGGGATCGAACCCTGGCATTCTAGACACAAAACACATGCGCTAATCTATAAGATTTCTTCCTGGCCCTACCTTTGCTTTCTACAGGTGGGAGAAGGCCCTTTTAAGCGGTGCTCAAGGGGTCTGGGACTACAGCAGGTAAGACTTTGGTTGGGGCTGGAGTAAAAGTACAGCAGGGAGGGTGTTTGCCTTACACATGGCCAACCCTGGTTTGATCCCTAGAATCCCATATGGTCTCCTGAGCACTGTCAGGAGTAATTCTTAAGTGTAGAACCAGGAATAACCCCTGAATATTGCTGGGTGTGAATCAAAAAGTAAAATACAAACAACTTTGGTCAAATCAGTTCAATATGCTCAGCAATGTGATGCTGTTTGAGCCCAGTGGGGGTGAGGGCCAGGGACTTCAAAAAAGCAAACTCTGGGTCCATGTGCCTGCATGCAGTACTGGCCTATGCTATCTCCCCTGCCCCTGGGCCTTCTGCTTGAAACCATTCACAACATGGTTTCTCAGCACAAACCAGCTGGATCAGGACCATCCACAAGCCCTAAGGCCTTACTAATGCTTCTCTCTCTCTCTCCTCTCTCTCTCTCATTCTCTCTCTCTCTCTCTCTCTCTCTCTCTCTCTCTCTCTCTCTCCTTTTACTCTACAGTTGTGGTTGTTGTCAGGACATACCTGGCAGTGCTCAGGACGTACTCCTGCCTCTGTGCTCAGGGATCACTCCTGACATTACTCAGAAAAATCATACTTGGTTGCTGTTGCAGGACTCCTAAGGGCCGCTGCATCTGCTCTGGATTGCCTCCCGAAAATCACTCCGTAGATAAGGGGGTAGTCTAAATGTGGCAGTTTATCTGACCATGTATGCTGTACTAGCTGGTATAAATATTCTCCCATGCTATCACAATCATCGTGGGACTAGCTAGATCTTACCAGCATATTAGCCTGGCCCACGTAAGGACACCTAAGTAATTAGACCAGAGAGAAATGCTGTTTGCTTCCAAACAAACAAAGCATGGCTCCCTGATAAAATATAAAACTACAATGAAGTAGAGGAGACTTGTGAAGGCTTGGAGAAATATTTAACTGGCATTGGTGTTGATCTTTGGTACAGTGACATGCCATCTCAGAAACCCCCTTCTCTACATTTCAAAGGCATTCCGGCTCAAAACATTAGCACAGTAAAGGCCCTAGGTGAGATGCAGGGAGGGACTACCTAAGGGCATTGGACCCTCCCTGCTTTCCATAACAATGGGAGGAAGGTCTGAGTTGCTGGGGGAGTAAACTTGCAGGTTCCTGCTCTCCCAGGCTTCTTCTTCCCGGTGGGATCTCGCCTTGTGAGCGTTTATTCCCCTTGGAAGTTTCACACGTGGTGGTCGCCATCTTGGCCTACACGTGGCTGGGGTTCTAGCCTGGAATCCTAAGCATCGGGTTTTTCCTTTTTGCTGATTTGTATGCCTGAACCTGTGATAAGTAAAGCTTTTTAAAACCTCATCGGATTTCTGAGTGTTCATCCATTCCTCGCCCGGCTTCGGAGGTAGAAGGGAACTTCGCTTCCGGCACTGTCGGGGGGACCCCGCGGAGCGCCCCGACAGGTTGCATATGTGGTTCATGTATGGTTTCATATATGGATCATACATGGTTGCATATATGGGTAATATATGGTTGTATGGATCAGATATGGTTGCATGTATGGATCATGTATGGTTGCATGTATGAAACATGGATGCATGGATGGATCATATATGGATGCATGGATGGATCATATATGGTTGCATGCATGGATCATATATGGTTGCTTATATGGATTATATATGGTTGCAAGGATGGATCATATATGATTTCATGGATGGATCATATATTGTATGGATGGATCATATATGGTTGCCAGGGACCAAACTCAGATCAGTGGGTGCGAGGCAAGTGCTTTACCTCCTGTACTTCTCGCCAGCTCTTCATCAACACTTTTTTTGGGGGTGTACTTTTGGGGTTACGCCTAGCAGTGCTCAGGGGTTACTCCTGGCTTTGCATTCAAGGATAACCCATGGCAGTGCTTAGGGAACCAGATGGAATGCCGGGGATTGAACCTGGGTCAGCCACATGAACAGCAAGTGCCCTTCCCACTGTACTATCTCTCCGCCCCTCTGGTCCATACTTTTAAAGGGATCTTTGCAGAAAACTCACAGCACCTCAGTGAATAGGCTGTGAACTTGGCCACAGCAGGCAACAAGGTGCAGTGCTGGGAAATGTTGTCTTTTCGCTGGGTGTGTGGCCACATCAGGTAAAACTGGCATTTGTTACTAAACAAGAAAGGCCAACACCGTTGCCCTGGTACAAATTATTCAACATTTCCATGTTTTCATTTTCCACTTGTGAAAAAGAACAGTCGCTTCTGTCTCAGAGACATATGTCTGGGAAACTGTCTAAAAGTCTAAAGGAGCCTGAAATCACAAACACAGTGCTCAACACTTACAATATACATGGTGCCCAACACATACAGTCACACATGGTGCTCAACAAATACAATAGACACAGTGCTCAACACACAATACATACAGTGCTCTATGCATACAATAGACACAGTGCTCAACACATGCAATATACACAGTGATCAGCATATATGACACACAGTGCTCAGTGCATGCAATACACACTAGTTTCTAAATGCATACAATTCACACTAGTAGTCACAATAAGAAGGAAAAGTGCACGTGTCTCTGAAGGAAAATTAAGCACCAAGGGCTAGAGAGTTAGTACTCTGGGCAGGGTTCTGGTACAGGCCAACCTGAGTTCAATCCCTGGAACTCCATATGGTCCCTCAAGCCCTGCCAGAAGAGATCCTTGAGCAAAGAGTCAGTAGTAAGTCCTGAGCACAGCTGAATGTGTCCAAAAACCAAGAATTAATAAATACCAGAAACCTCTGCTGCAACACTGGAAACCCCATATATATTTTTTTTTTTTCATAGTAGTTTTACCTGATTTTTTCTCATACCAGCCCAAGAGGTGCTTTTCTTTTCTTTTTTTTTTTTTTTTTTTTTTGAATTTTTTAAAATTTTTTTTTTATTTTTACAATTACAAAGATATACAATTAAAAAGTTCATATTTGGGTTTTGGTCATACAGTGTTCCAGCACCCATCCCGCCACCAGTGCCCATCTCCCACCACCAACGTCCCGGTTCCCTCCCCCTCCCCAGGCCCTCCTCCATGGCAGGTTCTTTATTTCTTTCCATTTCTCTCTCTTTCTCTTTTCCTTCCCCTCCAGACTATGGATTACAAAACATACATTAAGAGGTTGTCATGTGTATCTTTTTGCCTCTATTTAATGCTCAGTTCTAGGTTGGCATTAGTACCCTCGACAATTGTTAGCACACTGTTCCATTTTCTGTCTTACCTAGCCTCTGACTCCCACACGTTTGTGATAATTTCCACCTTAGACAAGACCTCCTGATATATGTTTCACTTGACCTTGGATATTGGTATCTTAATATGTACATATATATTTATGTTATGCAGATAAATGCGATCATTCTGTATTTGTCTCTCTCCTTCTGGCTAATTTCGCTCAACATAATCTTCTCCATGTCCATTCATTTATAGGCAAATTTTATAGCTTCATTTTTCCTAACAGCTGCATAGTATTCCATTGTATAGATGTACCAAAGCTTTTTTATCCAGTCATCGATTTTCGGGCACTCTGGTTGCTTCCAGATTCTGGCTATTGTGAATAATGCTGCTATGAACATAAAAATAGGGATGATGTTTCCGCTGTGTATTTTTTGTTTCCCAGAGTAGATTTCCAGGAGTGGTATGGCTGGGTCAAATGGGAGTTCAATTTCTAGTCTTTGGAGGAATGTCCATATTGTTTTCCAGAAAGGCTGTACCAGCCGGCATTCCCACCAACAATGGATGAGTGTCCCCTTTTCCCCCACATCCACGCCAGACTTGTTGTTCTTGCTCTTTTGAATATGTGCCAGTCTCTGTGGTGTAAAGTGGTATCTCATTGTTGTTTTGATTTGCATCTCTCTGATGATTAGTGATGATGAGCATTTTTTTCATATGTTTTTTTTGCCATTCGAATTTCTTCCTTGTTGAAGTTTCTGTTCATTTCTTCTCCCCATTTTTTGATGGGGTTTGTTTTCTTCTTGTAAAGTTCTACCAGTGCCTGATAATATCCTGGATATTAACCCCTTATCAGACGGGTATTGGGTTAATATTCTTTCCCATTCTGTGGACTGCTTTTGTATCTTAGTCACTGTTTCTTTTGAGGTGCAGAAGCTTGTTAGTTTTATGTCGTCCCATATGTTTATCTTTTTCTTCTAGTTGCTTTGTTAGTGATGTTTCACCTTTGAAGATGCCTTTAGCTTCAATGTCGTGGAGGGTTTTTCCTATATTTTCTTCAATGTACTTTATGGATTCAAGTCTGATATTGAGATCTTTAATCCATTTTGATCTGATTTTTTGTGCATGGTGTTAGACACAGGTCCAAATTCATTTTTTTACATGTCGCTGCCCAGTTTTCCCAACACCACTTGTTGAAGAGGCTTTCCTTACTCCATTTTAGACTCGTTGCACCTTTATCAAAGATTAAATGATCATGTGTTTGAGGTTGGGTGTCAGGATACTCAATTCTATTCCATAGGTCCACAGGTCTGTTTTTATTCCAATACCATGCTGTTTTAATTACTACTGCCTTGTAGTACAGTTTGAAGTTGGGAAAGGTGATGCCTCCCATCTTCCTTTTTCCCGAGGATTGCTTTAACTATCCTTGGGGGTTTATTGTTCCATACAAATTTCAGGAGTGTTTGGTCAATTTCTTTGAAGAATGTCGTGGGTATCCTTATAGGGACTGCATTGAATCTGTACAGAGCTCTAGGGAGTATTACCATTTTGACAATGTTGATTCTCCCCATCCAGGAGCAGGGAATATGTTTCCATTTCCTTGTGTCCTCTTTTATCTCTTGGAGCAGTGTCTTGTAGTTTTCTTTGTACAGGTCCTTTACACACTTGGGTAAGTTGATTCCTAGGTATTTGATTTTCTGTGGCACAATTGTGAATGGAATTCTTTCCTTAATATCCCTTTCTTCTCTTTCGTTATTTGTATATAGGAAAGCCAACAACTTTTGGGTGTTGATTTTGTATCCTGCCACTCTACTATATGCGTCTATTGTTTCTAGGAGTTTTTTGGTAGAGAGTTTAGGGTTCTCTAGGTATAATATCATGTCATCTGCAAATAATGATAGCTTGACTTCTTCCTTGCCTATCTGGATGCCCTTGATGTCCTTTTTCTTCTCTGATTGCTATGGCAAGTACTTCCAGTACGATATTGAATAAAAGAGGTGAGAGTGGGCAACCTTGTCTTGTCCCTGATCTCAGGGGGAAGGCTTTCAACTTTTCCCCATTTAGAATGATGCTCGCTGTGGGCTTTTGGTAGATGGCTGTAACTATCTTGAGGAAAGTCCCTTCAATTCCCATTTTCTGGAGCGTTTTAATCATGAACGGGTGCTGGATCTTGTCAAATGCTTTCTCTGCGTCTATTGATAGGATCATATGGTTTTTATTTTTTCTTTTATTGATATGATGTATTATGTTGATTGACTTACGAATGTTGAACCATCCTTGCATTCCCGGGATGAATCCTACTTGGTCATGATGTATAATCTTCTTGATGAGTCTTTGGATTCTGTTTGCTAGTATTTTGTTGAAGATCTTACTTAGCATCCGTGTTCATCAGGGATATTGGTCTGTAGTTTTCTTTCTTTGTGTTGTCTCTCCCTGCTTTGGGTATCAGGATGATATGTGCCTCGTAGAAGCTGTTTGGGAGTGTTTGTGTTTCTTCTATTTCCTGGAAGAGCTTGAAAAGGACTGTCAGTAGGTCCTCCCTTAAAGGTTTGGTAGAGTTCACTAGTGAATCCGTCTGGGCCTGGGCTTTTGTGTTTGGGACGACTTTTGATTACTGTTTCTATTTCCTCAATGGTGATTGGCTTATTCAGGTATTGGAGGTCTTCTTGTTTCAGCCGTGGGAGGTTATAGGACTTCAGGAATTTATCCATTTCTTCTGGATTCTCATGTTTCACGGCATACAGGCTCTCAAAGTAATCTCTGATGATCTTTTGGATTTCTGTGGTTTCTGTTGTGATGTCACCATTTTTATTTCTGATTCTGCTTATTTGGGTGGTTCTCTCTTTCCCTGTCCTTACAAGTCTTGCCAATGGTTTGTCAATCTTGTTTATTTTTTTAAAAAAACCAGCTCTTGGTTTCATTAATCTTTTGGATTGTTTTTTTTGGTTTCCAACTCATTGATTTCCTCTCTAAGTTTTATTATTTCCTTTTTTCTGCCCTGGTTGGGCTTCTTT